>VANL01000152.1:0-58238 GCA_006352455.1 Brachionus sp. 'Tiscar'
AAAAAAAAAAACACAATACAAAATATAAGGAAAAAAAATGTCCGTGTATTATAGATTATTAACTTTAGCTGTATGTAAACTTCTTTTTTCTCTCTTTTTTTTTTTTTTATTTTTTTCAAATCTTCTCCTAACGCTGGACCTCCGAGCCTCTCTCCTCTTCGCATAAAAAAAAAGGTAGGTTGTATGAGGCCTTGCTTCGGAACAACCTTGAGAGTTCATCTCTCTAAAATTAAAAATCTCTCTCTCTCTCAAAGGAGAGCGACAAAACTGATTGATTATAGCAGAACCAAGTCTTATGAAGATAAATTGAAATACTTAAATCTTATAAAACTTGAAAATCGTCGTTTAAGGGGGGATTTAATTCAAATATACAAAATTTTAAAAGGTTTTGAAAAGTATCTTTATCAAATGGAATGAATTTTGCTTGTGGTGTAAAAAACCTAAAAAGACCACATGACAATAGACTGGTCCGAGAAATAAACCGCAGAGGCTCTTTAAGATATAATTTCTTAACAAATCGCTGCGTAAAATTATGGAACAGCTTATCAGTTAATGCTGTTAGTGCGAAAACAATAAATAGCTTCAAAGCAGTCATTGACAATGAAGTTTTTGGAATGGTGAAAAGCAAAGTCTGCCAAAGCCTTAATTTATAAGGCTAAACGCTTTTGAGCGTTAGTTTAGATAGAAATATCTATACTGCAGATACTACTACTACTACTAATTACAAAAATCAAAAGTTAAAATTCCTAAGAGTATTTAGAATGTTACGCATACTCGAACCAGAACCGACTCATTTTTTTCGAGTACCTAGACCGAACTCAGAAGTGTTTTACTCAAAATTTTCGAGTCACCGACCCAAACCCGATGGATTTTTACTGTGTAAAATTAATCAAAAAGGTAACAGATTTGAGTCGGTAACCTGAAAATTTAATGAAAATGGTAGTAAAATACATCATTTTTTAGGAACAAAAAAATGTTGACTACTAACAATGAGATTATTTCCTTGAAGCAAAACCATTAGTATATGCCGGATTAGTTGTTTAGAATTTTTCCAATGCATGGTTTTATTTTTTCTATGTTCAGAGTTTTAATTTGAAATCATTTATTGATCTTAAATTTTCATTTCGGTAAGGCTGTAGCTGGTCGATGATTTTTTAATTTTCAAATTTTCAAAATTAGTTAGAGTCGAAGGTAAACATAAAACAGAATAATAAATAATTAAAAAAAAAATTTATTCAAACATTTATTTGGAATTTCATACAGATCTTTTTATTTGTTCATATTCGATTCAGAAATTAGAAGAAAAAAAAAACTTTTAATACACAGAAATTTTTTCATTCAAAAAATTAAAAAAAATTTTAACAGATCTACAGAATATGTATAAATATTTACAAAATTTTATCTTTTATTTTTTATTTAAAAAAAATGAGTTTACACTCTTCTGTATATATTCAATTCGCTAATAATTTGTTATTATTACATCTGAGCCGATGGGATCATTTTTCAGCAGTAAATTCTATTAAAATAGAAAAAATATATTTTTACTCTTTATGATTAAATCAACTTACATGCTCATTAGCCAAAAATAGTAACATTTGAAAAACAATACAAATGGAAAGATCATCGAAAACTTTTTGACTAATCAAAGGCGGTCTCAATTGCTTGTAAACTTCTTTTAGTGAAGCATTTATACAAAAATTTTCCTTTGTTTTATCACCTATTTGACTTTGATCCGTATTTTCCTGCTAAGCTTAAGTGTTAGATCTGCTATTTAATTAAAACATATTCTTACCTTGTCTGTTTCTAACAAAAGCGACCAAATAACCTGTTTCAGTCGACGCACATCAATATTTTTCGATGTTTTAGCATACTCAATATTCAACGCGTTTACCTGAAGTGGAGCTTGAATCAAATTGTCCGCATCAAATACAGGCAAGGTGCCCATTTCTTGTGGTTGAAGGCCCATTTCATTGAAATTTTGTGTTTGAGCAAACTCGTGTCCATTTTGGGTAAAAAAAGGCTCGTTTGTTTGAGCAGTACAGGGCATTTCGAAATCATCGTCCATGCCTCCCAAATGTCCGTCATCGTCATCGACACAATTGTTATTTTTATTCGCCATTACTTTGCCGATTTCGATATCATCATTACCAAGTAAATTTTCAACTTGATCGACATCAGTGTAAATTTTTGCCATTGTAAGCTTTCGATATGCCTTAAACATATCCTTTGCATTAAAATCACACTGACGTTCGGTCTCAAACCACAATGGTTTTTCGCCTCGTTTTTCCAAAGTTCGGTCACATAAAAAAATGCATTTTTTGGTCTCTTTAAACGATTTAGATATGTCGCTGTGAATTGTGAAATCAATTCTAGGCGCTTCTTTCTTGCTGCGAACAGTTCCGCTCTTGACCAACTTGGTGTTTTGAGACATGTTGTCCGCACTTTTGACACTGCTTTGTATTTGAAGAGCCATGCGCTTCAAATGCTTGGGCAAGTCGTGCAGTTTAAGTTTTTCAAAATTAAAATAGGAATAGTCCGACGGTGAGTTGGATATCAATGTGGTCAAATCTGCGATCGAATTAAGAGTGTTTATAGAGCGAATGTCGTCTATTTTGTCCAGCATTTCCATGCCTGATTGATGAATACTGTTTGCACGCTGTGCTTCTGTCATGTTGAAGTCAGAGGCAAAATTTTCCATGTCGGGATCGGCCTCGACATCATTGTTTATGAAGTCATCATCGAAATGCTCGATTCCGGCATCGTTTGACAGATTTAAGACATTTCTATTGTTGGCGTCGAAACGATGCGCTTCCAGGTTTTCGTCGGCAGACGCCATGCTTTGAATTAGCTTTGATATTTCGTCCTCAGTGTCCAAGTTCCAGCCAATATAGCGAAAATTGGACAATTCAGAGCAAAGTTTAAGATTTTTAAATTCAATGTTGTTTGACTTGTGAAATTGGCAAAATTCTTGTAGGTTAAGTTCGTCGCATTCGAATCCTTTTTGGCTAAAGTGATCGATTTTTTCATCCTTGTTGATCACCAATTCAGTGCTGTCGTCTCGGTAGTGCAACTTGTTGAGCAATATGCCTCCAATAGCCTCACTTTCAATGCATGTTGAAATTTTTGAAAAATACAAATCTTCCTAGAAAAAGGATAAACATAAATTTTGTTTGACGTGGAAGATAAATTTATGAGAGTTTAATAGTTTATTTTTTCATTCTAGTTCGAATTTTATTTTTAAAAAAATATAAAAAAATTTTTAAATTATTTTCAGAATGATTCATATTTTCCAAGAGGGTAAGTAATTTTGATCAGTTTTTTTTTGTAATAAAATTTTACATAATTCAATTTTAAAAGATATTTGTGAATACGAAAGTTTTCCCAATTATCCATCCGAAAATCGTAAAATTTTTTAAATTAAATACAAAAAAATATAAAAAAAAATTATTTTTTTTTAGAACAAAATATCCCTAAAAGAATAAGAACTAGTTTATCAGCTGTCAAAAAAAGTAAGATTTTATCGTTCTATTTAGCAATTTTAATTAATGAAAATTTAAATTTCAGGATTTTTTTCATTAAATTTTAACGATAAATGGGTAGGAGCGTTTTATACGATTATATTTTCAATTTTAATCTTAGGACTTATCATAGGCTTATCGATTGCAATTTTCTACTTAATTTAATACAATTTTTTTTTTAATTTTTACATTTGTCTCGTATAAATTTTTTTTTTAAATAAATATTTTTGACTTGTATTTTTTACATATCAATATTAAATGAAAATGAAAAAATGAATAAATTGGACAAATTTGATAAGTCTCGCAAAATCACTTATTCCACTTATATTTTAGGTTCCAACTGGAAATAAATTAGTAAGATTAGGGTTAAAGTAAAAAATTTATTTCATATCTAAAGGAAATTATCGACATTTGTAAAACTTGTAACTCTCCAATGAAGAAAAAAAAAGGTTTTTATTGCCCAAATAGTTGTACTAAGAAAAAAATTTAATTTTTTTTGTTTTTTTTTAACTTTTTCTTACTAAAAATATTTTTATTTGGTAAAATTAATATTTTTTTGGTTTTCTTTCTATTTTCCTTTTAAATTCTACCTAACTAATGGTGTTGTAAATTTCAAAAACAAAAAGAACAAAAAATCTTCCTTTTCTAATGAATAAAAATTTAATAAAATAAAATAAATTCTAAAAAATTACTGCAACTTAGTGCAACATACTTTGTTGCATCTTTCATACATCAACATACTTACCTGAATTAAAAAACATTGTTTTCTTCTTCTTAGGTAAAAAAATCAATAATCAATTAAAATCTTATTATTGTTTTAATTTTTGTCTTTTAACTACATCAGAAAAATTATTTTAGGTAATAAAGATGAAACAAAGTGTGTTGCATTAAGTTGCAGTATTTTTTAAATGTATTTTATTTTAGTAAATTTTGATTTATTAAAAAAGGAAGATTTTTTTTCATTTGTTTTTTAAATTCACCATATCCTAACTAACTAACTAATTATATAGTTTTGTGATGATATTAGCTGATTAGCATAACAGGATTATGCGCACCCCACATCATCCAATCACTGGATTGCTTTAAGGCTCGGCCTTTTCAACCCATTTTTGTTTGTTTCATGATTGTTTAAAAATACGTATTTTTAAAGTGCATATACTATAGAACAACTGAAGAAATAAAGTAAAAAATACTAGTTAACTTCCAAAACAATCATAGGTAGCATCGTTCGGATGTATTGCCGAAATTCAAGTTAACTATTTTTTTTCTTATTTTAATTAACACTAGAAAACCCGAGGGGTTTTTTAGACCCCTTTTTGAAAACTTAAAATTCGAATATTATCTCAAATATATAAAGTTTTAAGAAATTACTCAAAAAAACTAAAAAAAAAATTGTAAAAATTTTAAAAAATTTTTAATTTTTAAATAAATTTTATTTTTTATTCTTGAAATTTTTGTAATAAATCAGCCGGGCTTTCTAGTGTTAAGTGAAAATAAAATAAATATTTTGTAAAACCTAAATGCATCTTATGTGCTACAATTTTTATTATTTATTTTAATTTTTTTAAAAAAAGTTTATTTAATAGATTTTTTAAATGGCTTTGAGTAATTAAACTCATTTCGCCATTGATAGATAAATCTTTAAGTAGTGTTAAGGTTTAAATAATTTTCAAAAGAACAAATGACAAATAAATTTTAGAAAAGTTACAAGCTTTGAACTGTTCACTGTTGCAAGCTTTAACTTTCAGGTAACTGGTGTTAAAATAAACGCATTCTTCAAGAAAATACTGCAACATTATTTAACTAAAACCATTTTTCTGATAATTTTTATCTTTTTCTGAAGTTTTTATTTTTGGTAAAAAAAGATGCAACAAAGTATGTTGCACCATTAACTGTCAAAAAAACCTAACATTAACCAATGCTAATTATTTGAAATTTTAACAAGAGAAACTCTTAAAAAAATAAAATAATTTGAAAATAATTTTGATGACCGAGCATTCGGCTATGTGACCATTAAAAATCGAAAAATTTTTAATATTAAAAACAATCTTTAGATTGGATTTTAAGAATGCCAGCAAGAAAAAATAGTTTTAGAAAATTATTTTTCTTTAATAAAAAGACATGGAAATAATTCTAAAAAAAAATCTTACATCTTGAAAGTCATCCCTTAATTTAGTTGTAATTGATTCCAAATTTTCGGCAATTTGAGAGCTTTTTTTGAGCCTTTTTTTTTTTGATTTGCTTTTTTTATTATTATGATCATCAGTATCATGGTCGTTAATTTCACCATCATCACCAAACTCATTAACTGTACGATCTATAAAAAAAAAATATATATAAATTTAAATATTAATCTTTTGCATATTCAAATCTAACCTGTCCTAGCCCCATTTTCATCATCTTCACTTCCAGGTCGACGTATACCATCCAACATTTGGTAAGTATTTTGATGCAAAGCGTCTACTCTGGCTGCATAAATTTTCGTACCAACATCAATGGTGCAACCAACCACCTTAAATCATTTAGTCATGATTCAAATCGTTTATTTTAAATTTTTACTTGAAAATTGGTAACTCCACCACTTATCTCTTTGTTCAAAACTATATCAGACATGTAGTCTATTAATTTAAGCTGAAAGGCATTTTTTGCATTTATTTTCTTCAAAATAAAAAGGTTAGTTAGTTTTTAAAAAGTGAAAAAAATGTTTTAGGCATTACATTTTCATTTAAAAGCTTAACACAGTTATTGTACAAACACGATAGTTGCTCGTTAGAAGGTTTTGGAGCTGATGGTGTATGAGTTTGCCTTGCAGAGCCATTCAACGACTTTTGCAGATCATTACTTGAAAATTATTAATATTAATTTTTTCTTTATTTAATTAAAATTACTTTTCCTGAATAACTCGATTTTTTCTCTGTAAAATTGCACTGGCAGATCCATCATTCTGATGAACTGAGAAATTTTAAGAATTTTTAATATTAATTTAATTATTTTAATTACTTGATAAACGACGTCTTTTTTCAGCTATATCGTCATTAACATCGTTCTCAGCAACTTCTCCAAATTGAGGTAGCTCGTTTCCTAGTAAAGTTTTCCGTCTGGAAGACATTTTTTTTAAATTTTTTTTAACAACTTAACATAAGAACTGTTGACTATTACAGTGAATTGTTTATGAATTTTTTCGCCATTTAACATTGACCTTTTTAAAGTTTGCTTATATCGACATTAAAATTGTCCGTTTAAGTTAACATTAAATTTCAAGTATTTAGTTTCCTCTTTCATTTTGTTTATTAAAAACTTTCAAAATTCTAAGCATCACCGAAAACTGTGACTAGAACAATTAAAATGATTAGTGATCAATTCGCAACTAAATTGTATAATGAATTATTTGAATTATTATTTTCATCTCTGGAATGGGTTTCTTTTTCTATCATTTAATAGAACTACTGGAAAAAAAATTACTCATAACTATTTTCCTTTTCTCATATCTTTAAAATAACTTCTTGTTAGTCATTTCTTTTGTTAAATTCTCAAAAATTAGAAACTGAAACATATATTTTCTTTAATTTCCTTGTAAAATTTAATTTAATTTTTTTTAATTTTATTTCTCTTATTTTAATAAACAAAACCCAGAAGGATCGAAAGCACAAAGGTTAATAAAAAAAAATACACAATTATCATTAGTGATTTCATCATGGATAATTTATAAAAATATATCTCCTAAAAAAGTATAAGAACGTCTTAAGTTGTAGAGTAAGTGACCATGTACCGTAAAACCTTACATACTACCACCAGGGACAATATGCTATGATTCTATATGGGCCTATGATTTTTCTAAAAGGGGCTTAATTTGTGTTTTTTTTTGTTGGAAAAATACTACATATTAATCATTATCAGAGTTGTTTAAAAGTCCCAAAAAAAAGTCCAAGTCCGGACTTTATATGAACAGGAACAAAATTAAATTTTTACAATTGAAAAAACGAAAAAAACTTTAACTAAGATAGAAAAAAAAGGATTGTGAAGTTCATTTTAATTCGATCGTTTCAATTCAGAAAAAATTGAATTACTTTTTCACTATAAGAAATAATTTATTTCTGGAAAATGCTTAATGCTTAAGCAGCTTTGCTTAATTCGAAATTATATGTCTGCAAAAACTATGCAGTGTCCTTGTACAGTTGATTAGAATACTTTTAAATGGTGTGCAAAATGCAGAAAATTTCAGAGTATTTTGCAGGCTTATTTTACTGTATTAAGCAAATTTGCTTATAATTAAGCATTTTAAAGAACTAAATTATTTCTTTTAATAAAAAAGTTATTCAAATTTTTCTGAACTGAAACGATCGAATTGAAATGAACTTCACAACACCGAAAAACAATTAATTTAAAATCAAATTAAAAAAAAGTAAACAAAGAAAAAAATTGAAATTTTGTTCCGGTATAAAAACGGAATTGTCCCGGTACAATTATCGAGAGTTTACGGTAAAAAAATATTAAAAAAAGTGAAATTTTAATTTGAACAAAAATGTTTTTTTTTTAAATTAATAATTTTTACAAATCGAGATTTAGGGATCTGATTTTTTAAAATGTTTTTCTCATCTGGCAATATATTAAAAAAGTTTTTAAATTGATGAGTCAATAAATCAAAGTATTTGTCTCTTTGGCTCTTTTAAGATTTTCTGAACTAAAAGTCACATAAGTAAAATAATTAAATATTCAGATACAGCTAGTTGAGACATACCCCTGGGATTTCCATTTGTATTATTAATAACTATCAATATCGATATTTCTTAATACGGAATTAATTTTTTTAAATTTTTATTTTTATTGACTCAAATGCCAAATGAAAGAACCTAATAATTCAGTATATTTGAATTGTAAGTAAAGTTGCAGAAAAAAAAAGAAAATGAGCTAAAATTTATTTATTCAATCGATATTGTGAATTTAAAAAAACAAAATGAACAAAAATTCTTCTTTTTTTTAGTAAAATCAAAATTTTCTAAAATAAAATATATTTAAAAAAATACCGCAACATACTTAGTTGCATTTTTTTTTACCTAGAATAAAAACTTTATTTTCTTTTTTAAGGTTAACCAAATCAATAATCATTAATAGTATTTACATCAGAAAAATTATTTTAGGTTAAAAAGATACAACAATATATGTTGCAGTATTTTTTAAATGGATTTTATTTTAGTAAATGATTTATCAAAAGGTTGTTGAAAAATTAAATTTTAGCCTATTTTACAAATCATGTTTTTATTTGCAAAGGAAAATGTTACGCATTTTTGATCAATAATAGGATCTGGTATTATCATTGACACCCATAAAACAAGGGACGATAATTAGTGCTATCTAAAAAATAATACTTATCTTGAAAAAAATAATACTTTTCTTGCAAAAAAAATAAATTGTAAAACTAATGCAAAATATATTATTAAAAAATAATACATAAGTTGCAAAAAATAATATTTTAACTGTTAAAAACCATACAATTTCATTAATAAAAAAAAAAAAAAAATGGAAAAAGTTTTTGATACCTCTTGGAAATCAATAAAGCTTATTGCTGAATGTAAAAAATTTAAACTGCCATATAATGGACGTAAGATAGAATTGATAAAACGATTAAATGAGTATCATAAACGCGAGAAAAATTTGGAAAATGTTTTGTTAAACCAGACTGTAGCTGAAGAAGTTGAAGCTATTGAGGAAGAGTTGCGTGACGTTTCGTTGAATAGCATTATAAATGAAAAAGAATCAGAAGAAAATGGTCAAATGTTCAAAGAAGAAGATATTCAAGAAAAAATTGGTAAAAGGCGTCGTAATTTTTATACAATGAGTCAAACTTTCGATACTTCTGACAAAGCAATCGATTATTTAAAAGAAGATCTGTCCAATAACTGGTGTTGTATTCGAAAGAATCTAGAGTCTAGAAGTGGAATCAAGCAATATTTTTATTGTAATAAAGGACCATCTTGTCCAGCAAAAGTATTTATTTTGTGTAGTGAATATGATCAGAGTGCTTCGCTTAGTTCAAATTCCTACAAAATATAAAAATATCCCAATCGAACCTAAAGCAAAACGTGGGCGCAAGGCTAAGTCTGCCAAAGCATTAATTAGACAATAATTTTTTTTTTGTTTTTATACTGATTTTTTTGCAAAATAATAATTTTTTTTCTAGATAAGTAATATTTTTCCAAGAAAAGTAATATTTTTTACAATAAACTAATTAAATTAAGCATGTTCTTTTACTATGTATTATTTTTTACAAGAAACTAATTATTTTTTGCTATAAAATAATTTTTTTTAGGATTTATTTTACAAGGTATGTATTATTTTTTAGATGCAAAGAATTTTTTCTCTAAAACAAGTAGTTAAATAAAAACTTTTTATTTGAAGTTATTAAGACTGAATTTTTACAATGCATTAATAATTATAATTTTTAAGGAATAATTAATTTGCAATTTTAAGCACATGTAAAATTAAATCCTATAAAATTTGAAAAAGATTTATTAAAAAAAATTTCAGATTTCACAGATTTGTCATATTAAAATGACCAGTACCAAGAACCACTTTGCAACAAACTTGCTTCAACTACAAAATCACATAAAGAGAGACCCGTCTTCATATAAAGATGAGGTAAAATTTTTTTTAATTTTCAATCAGGCTTTTAGAATATTTTCATTTCTTAGTTTTCTCAAACATATCTTAATTATGAATCAACATTGCAAGCGTATCTAATGAAACCAGCCAAACAAAACAAGCAATTAGCAGACTTAGCACTATTTCTATCCCATGTGTCCCATTGCTTTCCTGATGAACTAAAAACATATCCACAGCAGTTAATTGATATTCTCAAGCGGTACGCTACTGTTCTTAATCCAGATATGAGACTGGTATATTATAAAAAAAATTATAAATTTTTTAAATAAAATAAAATTTGGTAGACTTTTTGCAAATGTTTAATGCTGTTAAGGAGCAAAAATTTAATCGAACCAAGACCATTATTCGAAATATTTTTTGTCTTAATAAAATGTCAAGATAAACAACTGAGAAAAAATTTGTTCGAATTTATGCTCAATGACGTAAAAAAGATAAAAATAAAACAGAAAAATTACAAACTTTGTTCGGTTAGTTTTTTTTTTAACAAATAAATAAAATAAAAATTTTTTAAAAGCAAGTTCAGCAATATGTATTCACTTTGACAAAAGAAAACCATCCATTAGTTGCTAAATATTCTTTAGTAATGCAATATAAATCTTTAAAAAAAAGACAAAATATTTAATGACTTTTTAAAGAATTTGTTGATTGATTTGTATAAAAAACAAATATGGAATGACGCTAAAACTGTGAATGTAATTTCACAGTGCTGCTTTTCAAAAATAACCAAAGTTTTAGCATTGGCTCTTCAGTTTTTTGCTGGTAAGGATGTTGAAAAAGAAGCAGAAAGTGAATCAGAATCAGAAGTAAATTTTTTTTTTAAATCGTAAAGTAAAATGGTACACAAGTAGTGTGCTAAGACCTTTAACTCGATTTATAAAATAAGACAAAAATCTATTTTTTTTATTATTTTATGAAAGAATATCATCTGCATTTCATTAAAAAAAATTTGGATTAAGAAAATATTCAGAAGGTTCAACGTTTTTCTATTAAAATTCGTAAAATGAGTTTATTTTATAATTGTAAGATAAAATTTTTCTGTTAATTAATTACGATATTTTTTACCAAATCTTATTTTTTTAATATTTTATTTAAAAAATTGATTTAAATTTATAATTAAAAATTAATTTATATCATTCATATAAGTCTTGCTTTTAGAAAATCTTATAAATTTTTTATTATAATACTTGTTAGAATTTTTTTTATTTTAATTTTTTTTTTGAAAATTTTTAAAAATCGTTTTTTACTTTTAAATTGTGGTTCGTTAAAATGTATCTAAATAAAAACTCAAATAATAAAAATTGGTAAATAGAAAGTAGATATTTTTTTTAACTAAATATATTATTTAAAGTTCATTATATCACTAACCCGAGTAGGTTTGAAAAAATTTTAGTTCAAAAAAATATATCCTTTCTATTTACCAATTTTTATTATTAGAAGCATCGCATTTTTTCCATGTTTTTTCAATATCGGATACATTTAGTTATTTAAACCTAATAAATTAAACCATTTTATTTTTTAAATAAACAGTTTTTTTATACTTCAAGTGCTCTAAAATATTTAGATTTTTAAGTTTGTAAATAAGGGTAAATAAAATTTTTACCTTTTTTGATTAATTATAATTTACTAAAATAAAATTTACAGTGCCGGAAAATAACTTGTCACTTCATATCATATAATATCATTTGATATCATATTATATGATTTGATATCAACTAATATCAACTAATATCAACTAATATCAGCTAATATCAGGAAAAAAAATTTAAATATTTTTAGATATAGAAATTCAAATTTTTATTCACCTCTTATTATCTGATATCAAATGATAATAGCCGAAGTCAGCTGGTATGAAGAAAAATTAAAAAAATGATATTAAATGATTTCAGATGATATGATGTGATCAGTTAATCATTTTTTTAGGTAAACTAAATCAATTATCAATATAAATTTTATTGATGCTTTATTTTTTGTCTTTTATTTACACATAAAAAATATTTTAGGTAAAAAAGATGCAACACACTTTGTTGCACTAAGTTGCAATATTTTTTTGAAAAAATTTTATTTTAGTAAATTTTGTTTAAATAAAAAAGGGAAAATTTTAACTAACTAACTAACAGCAGCAATTATTTAAAAAAAATAAAATAAATAAAACAAACTTAAATTATTTATAATTCTTTTTAAATTTTATGCAAAATATTTTTTTTATTTTTTTTTACTTTTTAAAATATTGTATTACTAAGACGAGTATCCAAATCTTTTTTTTTGGAAATTAAAATCTTATATTAACATAATTTAATTTTTTTTACGATGATGTTAATTCAAGCAAAAAGTTGAAAGAAAGGACTAAGATCCATTCCAAACAGCCTGAGGTTCCACCTCAAATTATATTCTAAATAAAAATAAAATAAAAACTAACAGCAGTGTTTAAACCATATTTGTCATAAGCCATAAGTTTCAGTTTAAGTCGCAAAGTCAAAGTCATTACTTAACTTAAAATTTTTAATATTTTTTTATTATTTAAAAAAAATTTATATTGGTGTTGTTTTTGTTGGTTTCGTTGAGGTTTTCGGTGTCATTGGATTTTAGTTTCGGTTGTTGCTGGAAAATTAATTTAAAAAAAATATTTAAAAACACGTGTTAGAACTCATAGAACTTGACTAAAAAATTTTTTAAAAAAAAAATCAAGTCATTTAGCAACTCATTAACTTGACTTGGTTTGAGTTTCAAACGTTTTATTGATTAAAAATAATTGATTTGAGAATTAAATCTAATTGTACAATAATTGTTATTAAAATATAAAGTAAGGTTTATGACTTGTAATCTATAACAACTCTGGTTTAAACTGCAAAGCAAAACTCCAGCATTAAACTAAAATAATATCGAATATCGAATAAAAGTCCTTTTTTCTTAAATAATTCTTAAATTTTAACAAAAAAATGTTCTAAAATGAAATCAAAATAATTTCAAAACATTAATATAAATAAACTTTTTTTGAATTGTTTAGTTTTTCTACTTGGAATTTGTTTTTGTTATTGAATCCTAAATATTAAATATTTTAAATTTATTTTTATTTTTATTTAGGACGAGAAAACCACCCAACAAGTTTTGCTCGGTTTACGTGTAGGCAAAAAAACAAAATCTCGCAAGAAACGTACAGACCGAGCTCTCAAATCGATAAATAAAGATAAAAAAAAGAAAAAGAAGAAAGACGGTTTACCTCATTTTAGTGCACTGAATTTGATTTACGATCCGCAGGATTTTGCTGAAAAATTATTCAAGCTTGTCGAATCAACAAATGAGGGTTTTGAAATAAAAATATCAATTTTAGAGCTGATATCCAGACTAATTGGAATACATCAATTATTTTTGAATAATTTTCATCATTTTTTGATAAGATTTCTCAATCCGCATCAAAGAGGTTTAGCATTTTTTTAAATAATAATAAAATTTTTTCAATTTATTTTTGAACAGAAGTGACTAAAATTCTTTGGTTTTCGGCAATATCATCTCATGAGCTCACTCCACCAGATGTAATCAAATAATGAATTTAAATTTTTTTAATAAATTAGTTTCTTTACAGACTGTTGAACCAGCTCTAATGGCCATAGCAAATAATTTTATTACTGAACGAAACAGCACTGAAGTAATAGCTGTTGGTCTCAATGCCATTAGAGAAATATGCGACAGATGTCCATTAGCAATGCAAGAGGATCTTCTTGGAGATCTGGTCCAGTATAAAACTTATAAAGACAAAGCTGTGTCAAGTGCTGCCAAGTCTTTGATTCAATTGTTCAGAGAGAAAAATCCACAAATGCTGCACAGAAAAATGAGGGGAAAGCCAACCGAAGAATCAATAATTGAAGGCACTAAAATAAGACAATATGGAGAATTGGATGCAAAGAGTTACATACCAGGTGCTGAAATTATTGATTTGGATGATCCGGAGAAAAAGAAAACAGAAAAAACTATCAATATTGAAGAATTGGATGACGAGGAAGGCGGAGAATGGGTTGAGTCGGAATCAGAAGATGATAAACCCAAGAAGAGAAAGCATAGTGAGGATGACGAAGACGAGAGCTCTGAAGGTGAATGGGTAGATGTTTCCAGTTATGGCGAGGATGGTGAGGACAATTTGGAGCAAGATCAAACTAAATTGATGAGCTTGGCCGAAAAAGAAGAGAGAGCTCAAAAAATTTCTACAGAAAGAATTTTAACTCAGGAAGAGTTTAAAAAGATTAAAATTGAGCAAATGAAAAAAAAAATTTCCGATAAAAATTTTGATAAAAAGTCAAAAAATAAGACTATTAATATTAATTCTGATTTAGATGAAGACGAAGAAAGGCTTAAAAAGTAATTTAAAAAAAAATATATTATTTTATTAATTGAGTTATGTGTTTATTTTATTTTTTAATTTAAGCAATGGACTGGTTCCACTATCATCAATTACTTATATAAACAAAAAAAAAGCTCACGATAAAGAAAGTCGAATGGCCAGAGTTAAAGTAAAATATTGATAATTTATTGGAATTTGAATTGTTAAATAGCTTTTTGTTGTATTTTTTTAGGAGGGAAGAGAGGGTAGAGACAAATTTGGTCATCGTTTTAAAGACTCTCGTCTTGGTAAGACTAATAAAGAAAAGCTAAAAACAAAAAGCTTTCAGATGCTTCGTCCCAAATTGAACAAAAAGCACAAGCGTTCATTTAAGGAAAAACAAGTGAACTAGAAATTTAAATCGATTAAGATCGAAAGTCTAATTTTTTTTTTTAATTTAGATGGCGTTGAAAAGTTCTTTGTTGAAACAAAAGAAAATGAAATAAATTTTTTTTATTATTATTCTTTTTTTTATTTAATTCCTATAATTTGTTTTAATTATCTTTACCAAGCATAACATCTTGGAACCAAAACATAAAATGATAAAAAAAACATTTAAAATTAAAAGAAAAAGAGATGCAATCGAATCAAATAGCTGATAATTTAGACAAGTTGAATACCTGTGATTCAATTGAAAGTTCTGTTTCTACCAAGTATAAGGATAAAAAACTTGAGAATAGACTCAAAAAGTATGAAGCAATTATTAAAAAGCTTGATAACATAACTCGAGTTGATCATGATTCTCAAGTAAGTTAAAGATAAATATAATTAGAAATCCATGGCAAAATCTTAGATCTGAGCCTTTTAAAATCGAAATATACAAAAAATAAATAGAAAAAGAGGTATTGCTAAAATGTCACATAAAAAAGATTTAATACCCAAAAGCCGGCAGGGTTGTTTAAACCCTTTTATATACCTCTTCTTGTAACTTTTTATTCCATGAAAATAAAAATATTTGATTAAAACATATCTGCGTGCTGTGAATAATTCTGCATGCAGAAATTTTTTGCAGATATGTGAATGTTAACTTTGAAAATGTGTTTTTGCAAAAAAATTAAATTCTAAAATAACTTATAAACACTTTTTTATGAAAAATTCTGAACATGATCATTTTTATTTGATCATAAACTTCTATTTGCTAGAACTTCAATTTTTTTTTATGATTATAGAATTTTGATTGAAAAAAAATATTTACACTAAAAATTATTTAATTCATAAAACAAAAAACTAAGAAAATTTGGCGCAAATAGCGCCGAAAAAATCCTCCCGGTTTTGAGTGTTTGAAGTGAGGATTATTTAAATTTTTTCGAAGCCCCTTCTTCATTCTAAAATCGGCGTCGCAATTCTACTTATTTTTTTTTTGTTTTAAGAAGTTAATGAGTATTCTTTTGAGAATAAAAATTAAAAAAAAATAATTAAATAAAGTCTCATTGAAAATTTAAAAAAATTTATTTATCTCTCAAATAAAAATTTTAACATAATTTTTAAAGAGAAAACATTAGGCATGAAAAATATTAAACTGTATCTAATTTTAGATTGAACCAAAGTAAATTAATATTTAAATTTTAAATATTCATATAATTTTTAAGTTTTACTGATTAAGGGGAACCTAATATTTTTACGAACCAAAATAAAAATGTTCAATATCTTAACAGTCTGCAAAAGTTAAGTAATTTTAATACTCTTTCAAATGGCAAGATATTTATTTCATGAATACATTTTTTACCTCGAGTTTAAAATATTTTTTTAACTAAGAATTAAAATTATTTTAACATATTAAAATAAGTGTTAACCTTTTTACTCAATTAATATTTTTTAAAATTATTTCTTATAAAATTATTATGCTTCAATTATCTTAAGTCTTTTAAAATTGTATCCTACCTCTAAATTTTTTAGTTTATATTTAAAGTTATTTTTTTATTTCAAGCAATAAAGTTTTATTCAAAAATAAAAGCAATTTTTATTTATAAAAAATAACTGATCAATACATGTTACATTATTTAAAAACATGGTCTTAAAAAGCAATAGACTAGAAAATTATTAAATTTTTGATATCTAATTAGACACATCATTATGTAAAAATAATTGTTTTTTTTAAAGTTTTTGTTTGTTGGTAATTGCGGCTTGGACAATAACATTTCAGCCGATTTTATTGAACAAAAATTCGCTCAGTTTGGAAAGATTATAGACATTGTGATGCCAAAAAAAAAGTCCTATTCCTTTATAATTTTCGAAAACTCGACATCGGCTCAGCAAGCAATAAAGCATTTACAGTCTCAAATAATCACAACAAACAACCAAACTTCTTTATTGTTTTACTTATTTACGGTTGATAAAGGTCTTGAAACTTTAATAGCTAATTTTTTAATCAATCTAAAACTCAAATTATTTTTAGTTCCACAAACAAGTGTTCAATTAACTGAGTATGAAGAAGTTGATTTTTTGCCAGAAGGAATCACTTATTTGGAAAACTACATTCAAGATTGTTATGCTAAAAAAATAACCGATTTTTTAATGCAAACAGACGAAAATCAAAATTCAATGGTTGATTTAAAAAGGCGCAAAGTGAAGCATTACGGATACGAATTTCAGTATGGCTCTAACAACTGCGATGAAACTAAACCATTAACTGAACCTGAAAACAAAATGCCTGAATTGCTGGATGAGTTATTTGACAGAATGTTGGCTGATAAGCTAATAGCTGTTAAGCCAGATCAGCTAACAGTAAACTACTACGAGCCTGGACAAGGTATTGGACCACATATTGACAACACTGTTGCTTTTGAAAACTTTATTATATCATTGAGTCTTATATCAAGTGTTATAATGGAATTTAGACAAAAAGAAACAAAAAAAATTTCCAAAATTTTATTAAATCCAAACAGTTTGTTAGTGCTTAAGGGGGAATCGAGATACAAATGGAGTCATTCGATTCCGGAAAGAAAGCATGATTTAATCAGAAGTTCGAATTCGGACCAGTATTTAGTCCTAAAGAGAAATAGGAGAATTTCTTTGACATTTCGCAAAGTAATTCCGGTCAATGATCAAAAAAAAACACTAAAAATTCAAGAGCCCCAAATGATTATTCCGTCCAGTGATTCTGAAGCTAAAAATTTTGAAAAATCCTATGTACAAAGTATTTATAATGAAATTGCGGATCATTTTAGTCACACAAGACATTCAGCTTGGCCAGGCGTTGCACGTTTTATAAACTCAATTGAGACAAGAAGTTTTATCATAGATATTGGATGCGGAAATGGAAAATATCTAAATCTAAGAAACGACTTGTATTCATTTGGATGTGATTTTAGCGAGGGACTGATAAACATTTGCCAACAGAGAAATTTCAATTGCTTTGTGAGCGATTGTTTGAGCGTTCCAGTAAAGAGTAATTTTTTTGATTATGCAATTTGTATAGCAGTGATTCACCACCTTTCAACTGAGGTAAGAAATCTCCTGAATTTTTCTTTCATCTAGAATTTATTTCAAGGAAAGAAGAATTAGGTCCATTAATGAAATGATTAGAATTTTGAGGCCAAGAGGCAAAGGCCTTATTACAGTATGGGCTAAAGAACAAAAGTATAAAGAAAAAGAGTCGTTTTATATTTCTCAAAAAAAAGCTGATGACCAAGAAAACTTGGATTCTAATGTCCATACGTTCGGCAAAGAGTTTCAGAAAAAAGACGTTTTTGTAGCTTGGCACTACAATGAAAAGACAATGAGAAAAAATAGCGAAAAATCTCGTTTAAGCGAGTCATCGGACCAAACAAATAAAGAATCAAAAGTTTATTTAAGATATTATCACGTTTTTGAGAAAAATGAGTTGGAAAAACTTTTTGAAAAAATAGACACAGCTAAAATAATCGAATCTTATTATGAACAAGGCAATTGGTGTGTGATTTTTGAAAAAATTTAAAATCCTTAATTTATTAATAAAAAATTAAATTTATTTAACATTATTTTAGCTAAAATTTGTAACCAAAGATTAAATGTTAGCATCTTTTTTTGTTAGATAGTTCGATTGAAAAATGTATTTGAGAAAATTTTTTTTTTCTAATTTTAAAAAATTCGGTAAAGGATGATACGATTAAAAAAATAGGTTTTTAATTTTAATTAATTTATTTTTTAATAATTAGAAAAATTCTACATGTATATTCTATACTAAAAAAATAAGGCTATAGATAAAGGATGATTAAAAGCCAGCCTCTTGCCGAGTGCAAGAATTAGTTGCACTAAACAAGCTTGTAAATCAATTTTTTAAGCTTTAAATAAAATTGTCAAGTTTTTTTTTAAAACCATCTTGTTCAACCACTTCTTTTGGTAAAATATTCCAAATATTTGCTATTCGGTTTGTAAAAAATGTGGTTCTTGGAATGCAGTTTTGAACTAATTGTTTTTAAAACCCATAATTGTGACTTCTAGTACCATAATGGTTAGATAAAAGCCAAAAATTTTTATTTGTATTTTATATTTTACGAGACTTGTATTTTTTAATGATATAAAAAATTTTTTTTTTACAAAACAAAAAATGATATCAAATTTAACAAACTGATTAATCAAAAAGTTTAGATGAGTTTTCTTACTTCTATTTTTGAATTTTTTTATTTTTATACAGAGTCTTATTTCGCTGTTAAAAAGCCACTTTTAATAGTCAGCGATATAACAAAACAGTACAAGTTGTGTAAAGAAAGACCGACAAAGATTGAGCTAAAGTTAAGTCCTTAATAGAAAGCCTAGGGTTTTTGTCAAACGATTCCAAAATGAACTGGTTTAGAGATTTTTTAATAAAATGTTTACGAAAAAAGAAAAATTAAGTTAAAGTAAAAGCAGAGTTGTTTAAAAGTCACAAGTCTCAAGTCAAGTCCAAGTTCGGACTTCTTTTTTTTTTAATTTTTTTAAATTAAACTGAGTCAAATAAATAGCATCGGGAATCCATCGGTCAGAATCAAGGAAAAATTAAATTCCTTCCGTTCCAGGTAGTTATTGTTGCGCGAAAATGATATCTTTGCCGTCCCAGTTGGTAATTATAGAACCGAAGCAAGTGTTGGACTTTTGAAAAAAATTTTAAAGACTTTAATTTTTTTTTAATAATTTGGACTTTTTTTGGGACTTGTAAACAACTCTGAGTAAAAGACCCAAAAGAGTTAACACAATTTGAAGAGTAAAAAAAAAGAGAAATTTAATTTAAATAAATAAATAAAGATATGGCAAGCAAGCTTGCGGAGGCGACCTACTAGGAGGTAGTCTTTGGTAGCACATTGCGCTATACGAGGGTTTAAAAATACAAAAATACAAGAACTTTTAAGTTTTTAGAGTCAATAGACATTATTGACAGAGCAAGATAACAAAGAAATATAAGCAACTGAAAGGGATTTAATAAAAAATATTATAAGATTAAGTTAAATTAAAATTAAAGTTGTTATGTGGTAAAAACCTGGTTACTGGTCACCAAGGCATCGTAACGATTTATTGAATATTATTTAAAAAAACTGATATAAAGACAACTTTTTGGTTCACAAAAAAAAAAACAATTTCTTTTACTGAGGAAAATATAATAATAAAATGAACTTTTAAACTTTCATATCTCAAGTTTTTATCAAAAAGTTTGTTAGTTTTAGATAAAAAAGAAAATTCTATATTTTTAAAATTAAAATTTTAACTATTTAATTCTTTCGATATGAATCAAATTTATTCCAAAACTAGGTAAAATAGCTTTTCTAGATAAGCCATTTAAACAATGTTTCTAAAATTCAAAATCTGTACATTTGAAAATTTTGAAAATAAGTAGCTTTTTTTGTTAAGCAGATATTTTCAAACTCTAAGCCACCACCAGTTTTTTCATTTGTTTACAAGCAAATTCAATGCGTCTTGGATATTTTTAACCAAAGATATATTGTTTTTTTTTTTTCATCTTTTAATACTGAACAAAAATTAACATAAAACTTGCTGTAGAAACACCCTTTTTTTACTTACTTAAATTTAAAATATTTCGTTTTAAATAAAGTTGATATTTTTTATATAGATCAAAAATTTGCGTTTTTAAAAAAAAAAAGACATAATGCTCCAAAGCTTGGTCAATAGTAGGTCGAATTTCTTGCAAATTTCAAAAAATTGCCAACGCAACTGTAATTTTAAGTTATTATAAAGACGGTTTGATTAATTTGCTTTTAGATGCGGCTATATCGCGCATTAAAGTAGCCAACCCAGTAGTAGATCTCGATGGGGACGAAATGACTAGAATCATATGGGCCAAAATCAAAGAACAAGTAATTATCAACTTTTGTTAATTCATCTAAATTTTGTCTTAAGCTTGTTCTCCCATACTTGGATTTGGAGATAAAATATTTCGACTTGGGCTTACCTTACCGTGATCAAACAAACGACCAAGTAACCATAGACGCTGCAGAAGCAATAAAAAAATACAATGTTGGAATAAAATGTGCTACCATTACTCCCGATGAAGCCAGAGTTAAAGGTACAAGTCTAAAAATTAATGCTGACTTAATTAAAAATTTTATTTCGAAAAGAATTTAATTTGAAAAAAATGTGGCTCAGTCCAAATGGAACCATTAGAAATATTCTTGGTGGAACTGTATTCAGAGAGCCAATTTTGTGCAAGACAATTCCTCTTTTAGTTCCAGGCTGGAAGCAGCCTATTGTTGTTGGAAGACATGCTTTTGGAGATCAAGTAATGAATTTTAATCAATGAATTTACAATTACATTAATTTATTCTCAAGTACAAAGCAACAGACTTGGTCATCAAAGCACCTGGAAAGTTAACCCTTAGCTATGAGCCAGCTGATGGAAGCGAAAAGCAAGAATATACTGTTTTTAACTTTAAAGGTCCTGGTGTTGCCATGGGAATGTATAACACCGACGAGGTAAAATGATTTTAAAAAAAAAACCTATTTACAGAAATTTAATAGAAAAAATTTTTCAGTCTATAATTGGTTTCGCTCACAGTTGCTTCCAATATGCTATTATGAAAAAATATCCTCTTTATTTATCTACAAAAAATACTATTTTGAAAAAATACGATGGAAGATTCAAAGATATTTTTGAGGATATTTACGAAAAGTACGCATATTTACGTTTTATTTTAGAATTTTGTTTTTTTATTGTTTCATTTTAAAAAAACAGAAATTACAAAAATGAATTTGACAATTTGAAAATTTGGTATGAGCATCGTTTGATCGATGATATGGTGGCACAAATGCTCAAATCAGAAGGTGGCTTTGTGTGGGCATGTAAAAACTATGACGGTGATGTTCAATCTGACATTGTTGCACAGGGCTATGGTTCTTTGGGCCTGATGACTTCAGTTTTGGTTTGCCCTGATGGTAAAACAATTGAAGCAGAAGCAGCACACGGCACTGTCACTCGCCATTATAGAGAACATCAGAAAGGAAAAGAAACAAGCACAAATCCCGTGGCTAGCATTTTCGCTTGGACAAGAGGTCTCGAGCATAGAGGAAAATTAGATGGCAATCAAGAGTTGATTAGATGGTCGCATCTTTTAGAAAAAGCTTGTATTGATACAATTGATTCAGGTAAATTGACTAAGGATTTAGCTGGATGCATTCACGGAATTAAAAAGTACATTTGATTTTAAAAGTGAGGACATTTTATGATAAAAATAAAATTTTTAAGTGTAAAGCCTGGAATGTATTTGAATACAAATGATTTCTTGACTGCAATAGATGAGACTTTCCAAAGACTTATCAAGTCTCAATAAGAAATAATACTAGAATAGTTGCTTTTTTTAACAAAAATTTAGTATCAAAAAAAAAATAGTATTTAGATAATTTTTGTCTAAATTAAAATTTGGTCTTAAATAATTTTGATTTATATAAAACTTATAAAAAATATAAAAATTTGTTTTGATCAAATTCTGATGAAATAATACTAAACTTCTTTTAAAGAAGTTTTAACAGACATGTTTCTTTTTTATTCTAAGTTTTGAATAAAAATTTTTGAAATAAACTTTTTTTTTATTTTTTAAAAATTAAGAATACATTTTAAATTTAAATTTTCAAGGCTTATTTTAAGTTTTGTTATTTCAAAATTACCCTGTTTAACAAAAGTTTTACATTTTTTAACAAAATTTTAGTAAAAATGAAATTGAGATATTTTTCATAAAAAAAAAGTATAATTTTTTTTTTTTATACAAATTTTCCATTGAAAAAACATATTCAATCAGCTGATTATTTATAAATTTAATTCTTATCTCAAAACTTTTTTTTGAATTGATTTAAAAAATAGTTTTTTGTCTTACCTGAGCAATTAATTTTGCTTTTTAGTGCACATTTTTTTATTAATTTTGCAGCCATTCGATTTATTCTTACTTCATGAAACTCTAATAAAATTGTATTAAGCAAATAAATTCAGTCTAACCATAATATTTTCAATATTCTCTCTTTTAAAATGTGTTTAACAAAGAACTTTTAGAAAAAAATAGTGTTTGAAGTCAAAAATTTAAAGTTTTTAATTAAAATTAAGCTTAGCATATATTTTTTAATTTTGCATTTTCTTGTTAACAACTGAATTTTTTTAACCACTTGATCGTTGAAAAAATAAAAGAATTATGAAATTTTTTGTTAAAATTGCCAGCTAAATAATCTATAGTAATCTTTTTGTTTAGCTTTAATTTTGTTTGTATCTGAAATTTTAAATGCAAAATTTTTAGATTCTAAAATTTCTATAATTTAATGTAAAGAATTTAACTTGTGGGTGGCTAAATTAAACAAGAGAATATTGTTAACAATTTTAAAGTTTTATTATATTTTTCAGATGTGAAAAACCTTTTCATCAAATTCTAAATTTACATATTTAGAGAAATATTGTAGCTAAAGATCGTGCCAATGATGAAATACCTAAGATCATCATGATTTTTTAATCTTTAAAATAGTTACGGGTCTTAAGAATGTTTGTGCGAAATTTCAAAAAGAAAGTAGTTTTTTTATAGAAATAAAATTATGGGTTCATTTTTAAAAATTGCCTTTTTCTTTTTGTTCGTTTTGAAATAAATCTTAGAATGTTAGTTTGATGCATTATTTTTTTAGGGAATTTTACCCTTTTTATTATAATAAAGAGTAACTACAATAAATAACCTACGTTTGGTCAATTACGAAGATTAGAGACAGTAAACTCCAAGCTATGGCAGCTTATATTGTTAGCGCTTTCTAAAACTTGTTTTTAAATCCATTAACTTTTCTATATTCGCTTTGCACTTTGTTCCATCCTTTCACCACTCAATTTGTTAAAAAAATTTTCTCTTTTTCTACAATTTGTTCGCTGCTGGCTTAAACTATGAGGACCACCTTTAATGAATCCAGCCGATCTAGTCTACTTTAGTGAGTTAGCACTAATGTTTGAATGAAACTAATTTACTCTATTGTAGCCTCTGACGAATTTAAACATCTGTAATAATGTCTCCTCTCTGACAATTTTTGCAGCCTTAATTTTCTTAATCTCTCCTCATATGTCAAGCTTCAGATAATGTATTGATTTCGTAGTCTTTCTTTGTAGCATTTCAAGACACTTAAAATTTGAAAAAGCGAAAAATTTTGATAAAAAATTTCAAGCTGAAGAAAAAATTTAAAAAAGTATTTATCTAAATATTTTGAAAGCCCTAAGAATGAGATTTCAACCCTGTTGCAATAGACTTAACTATATATCACTTTGTAGATAATTAAACGGTGATTAAAATTTTTTTTTTGGAATTTTTTTCTATATAGTGGAAAAAAAACTTGAATATTTGGAATCTCTCTTCCGCATTATCTAAACAAAACGTCTTGAACATATCTGTAATGGCAACTCTTCTAATATCTTTTGGTCTCATATACTAAATTTGACACAAGAAAAACTTTTTTTTCAGATTGCAGTTCAAGAAACTGATAAGAAAATCTGATAAAATAAAATGTTATTTTTTACATAAGTCTCTAAAGGCTCAATTTTTATAGCAGGTTCTTTATTGCATATAAAATTTTTAATTTTTAGACTGATAATCTTTATATTTAAAAATACAGCGATTTTTTTCTATGGACCCAATCGTTTAACATGGTGTGAAAAAGTTAATTAACTATAAAGAAAATTTAAACTCTTTCTTCTTTATTTACAATAGTCATTTCTTTTTGAAGGAATCTGTCCTTTAAAGAACATGTCATTTTAATTTAATTTCAAAAAGTAAAAAGTTGTTATTTTATAAAAATAAAATTACGGGTTCATTTTAAATATAGCCAGATATAATCATCTACAGTGCCAAAATCATATAGTTTCATTAATTTTCAAATTTCAAATTCTTTGAAAATTGCTTAATCCTAAACTAAAAAATTTACTTCCAAAGAATGAAATTTAAAAAAAAAGATAAAATTTAGAACACTTTTTAACATTGTTAATTAACAACATATTTTAATTCTTTATCTTTATCAAAAAATTTTTTTTTATAAATCATCCATAATTAGCTAAGATTCTAAAAAAAAATTATCGTTTTCTGTGGGTACAATTTTCTAGCAATAAATAACCAACTGTACACTTATACAATACACTAAATAAAAAAATTATGTGAATTTTTGATAAATATTTAAATGATAAATTTATTAAATATGATATTAAATTTTTAATTGCTTTTGGTTTTTTTTTAGTTGATTTTTTTTAAATTCAAATTGCCTTTTCAATTTATTTTGTATTCAAAATTTCATTCGAACAGTCTTCAAATTTTTTATTTATTCAGGTTTCGATTTGGCTACTCCAAAAACTGGAGATTTTAGTAGGCTGGAATTGATTTTCTTTTGAAAAAAAAACAAAGATTTTTTTAAACTTTATCAAATTTTTTAATTAATAAAGAATTATTTAGATTGTCTATTGATAAATTCTACTAGTAGGGAATCTTAACAGACTCAAATTTTCTAGTTTTCTAGCGCCACACTTGTGATAGAAATCAATAGCTGGTGTATTCCAACCTAAAACAGTCCATTGCATAAAATTAACTTTAAACTTTTGCAAACAGTCCTTAACCAATTTTTTCCATAGAGCTCCACCAAGACCCATTCGACGATACTTTTCTTGAATATACAAATCTTCTAAATAGCAGCCAACTCCTCGTTTTAATTCATAAGATCTGTAATAGATTGTATATCCAACAACTTCATTTTGATCATTTAACACAACCATTGTTTCATAAAATCTGTTTAAATTTTTCTTATCTAAATAACTATAATCTCTAATTAAATCTTGGACTGACAGCTTAAATTGATCTTCCATCTTTTCGAATATTGAAATTTCATGAATTAAGTCACGAATTTTCATGCAAAACTGGTTGATGTCTTCAACCTTAATTATTCTATAATTTTCAGGAATTTTCGAATCAACTGAAATAAAATTTTTCATTTCTTCTAAATTCATTTCATAAATCAGCCAATCTTCTAGCTTTGATAAATTTAAAGCACCGAGCTCTTCATTTTGCATCCAATCTATCAATTGTTTATTTTTCTCATTTTCTAATATGTGATAATTAACTCGATTTAGGTGGTTCTCTCTTGCATACTCAAACATTTTCGATTTTAGCTCTTTGAGAATCGAATATTTCTGGTTATTTTCTAAAGTTTCTCGCATCCATAAGTCAAAAAGATGAATAGTCCTATTCTGCCAACTTGAGTATGAATTATAAAATAGAACATACGCGTCTATGTCTTTAATATTCAAATTATCAGCCGTATCTGAACTTTGCACCAAGAAACCATTATAAAATTCATTAGATAAATCGCTTAATAATCTAGAATTATCTAAGTTGTTTACTTTATTTTGATTAAGTTCACAAACAGCATCAATATGGGCTTTTGTTTTGATTTTGAAGATATTCCAAGTCATGTTTAAATTATATTCAATTAATATTTTAAATTTTGAAAACTTAAGACTATGAATGTGTGAAAGAAACACTTGCAATATTTGAAATTTTTTAATATAAAATAAATAAGTATTGGTATTTTTTGAATCTGAAAATTTTTAAATAGAGAAAAACATTCAAAGTTGAGATTTTAAAAATATTGTTTATTTCAAAAGAATTAATTTGCACAAATTTTTTTGAATTTTGCTTTTTTTCATAAGCTGAGCTGTGAATCAAAAAAAAATCACCGGTATAAATTTATTTTCGTAAAATACTTTTTCAATAAATAAAAAAACTTTTTTCTCGATCAAAAATCTAAAGTTTTGATAAAAATTTTGATGGTCTCAGACACTCTACATGTTAGGTGTCGAAGCAGGAACTACTACAACTATTTTGTTTTTTTGAAAATGATTGATTTTATGATGAAGATTTAAATGAATGCTAATGAATTTTTTTTATTTTGGCAAAAATAACTAAAATAAAATGCTTAAAAATTATTATTTATAAAGCTTTTTAGTATTTTTTAATTTTAAAATATATATCATAATGCATTGACATATTTTTTAGTTTACATTAAAATCTAACCATATTTTTTTATTTTTTAAAATAACTTCATGAATTAGAATTAAGCATCATACTTGGTCATATTTAAACATAAAAATACAATAAATTAAAACATATAGGGTGAGTGATTCTATAAAAAACTTTATTGAAATGATAAATTCTAAAAACTAAAAAAGAAAAACTCTTTTAAAATTACTAGCAAAAGCTTTTTTGAACTTAGTTTTATTTTTTTTTTGTGAATAATTTATTTTTTTAAAAACTAAAATGTTAAATTAATCATGTGCTTGATTATTTTTGGAAGCTTTTTTTTTTTTATTAACATTTTTCCAAGTAAAAATTAATAAAAACTATTTCAAAGTCATTTCTAATCAATTTAAATTAATTAAAATACTTTTTTTATTTTTTTTTTGTTTTTTATCATCGTCAAAATTAGCGTTAATTGAAATAATAAAAAAAAAATAATAAAAATTCAATTATACATTTATTTTATAATTAACAAATGCTTAATACCATTTTTTAATAGTCATAGTATGTAAAATTTGATAAAACTCGATTTATTATTAGTTTTATTAAAAAATATTTTAAATATTGTTAAACACATCTAGCTACACATAAAAATATCGCCAAGCATTAAATTTTTTACTAAAAAAAAATTTGGAAAAAATAACGGGTGTTCATAAAAGGTTTTGTTCTTTAAAAAAAACACGAATGGAATATCCTTAAGTCCTGAAATTTTGAATAATAATTTAGGTTTTCAATTATATAAAACATTAGTTATCTTCTTTTTTTTTTATAATTGTTTGCCTTCAAATAGGTAAATATAGCCCGTGTCCTAGCAAATATTGGTTTTTAGATTTTTAGATTTATATGCTGTCTAAAAGATAATATTACAAGGGTTTAAATGATTTAAAGATTATTTAATTGTGAGTGTTAGCTCAAAAGTTAATTAAAAAAAAACTAGGATTTTTAAGCATATTTTCAAAAAGTCGATCCTTTTTAGGTTTTTATTTATATAACTTTTTAATGAACAAAGAGCTCTGTATTAAAATAGCAAAGATTAAAAAAACATATTCATAATGTCAAGTTTTAATTAGCAGAAATCAAAATAGGATGTATCATATTTGCAGTATTGAAAATATTAATGTTTCAAAATAGTAAAATTCAAAATAGCGTGGCATAAGAGTTTAAAATAGCAAAGTGAAATTGACTAATTAATAGCTCTAAATATTAAATTTTTACTAAATTTCTTAATTATTATTCAAGTGTATTCGATGTGGCATGATTCTCAAAAATTCAAAAATCAACAACTTTCTATTCTATATATTAATATTTAGCAGAATTTCAGTCTCTCATTAAAAAAGGTTTGGTTTAGTTTTGTTTTCTTATTTGAAATTTTGAAGTCTAGCTTGAAAAAAAAGGTACTTCCAAATTGTCATTAAAATTTTCAACTTATATTGTATCAGTGACTCTGATGATATTTATTTACTTATTTGATGAAAATTAAACTCCAATAGGAGAAGTATAATATAAAAAAATAAAATAAAAAGAATTAAATTATAAGATAACTTGGTAAGAAATTATTTTCTTGATTTATTTTAGGTGAAAAAATATATCAAATAAGTTTTATCTGCTATTTTCATTTTGATATTTTTTTATTTATACTGTTTTGAATGAAATTATTTTAAACAAGTGTAAACATTTTTTTTTAATATGCTTATCTGATTCTGGCTATTTTAATCCATTTTATTTTGATTGGTTCCAGAACAAAAGGTGTTCAAACCAAATTTTGTGCATCATGACATTATTGTCTTTTCTACATAAAAATGTTTACATGATAATGATAGATACTCGCCACTGATTTTAATCCTAAGACTCAAGGCGATTAGTAAGTATACTGTAATGAGATATTTAAAAAAAAAAGGTTTAGAATCTTAAACAGCGGATAGACAAAATTTTAAGTGGATAATAATAAGATGTAAACAGATACTTAACTGGACAATTGATGATTCGTCAAGAGTTTGGACTTGTTATAACGCCAAAGACAGTCATTTTAAATATTAAATTGTAAATTTTCTGAACTATAAAACCGCTTTTTTCTTTAATTAATTTTATCCATTTTTTGTTTGAGTATTTTTTGTAGGATTTTTTAAAATTTTTTTTGGTTTTATATTTTTTTGATTGATCACAAAAAAAATTTTAAAAAAGCCGCTTCTTTTATTTCCCCTTTTTTTATTTGGTTAACAAAATAATTTTTTATGTACATGTAAAAAAAATTCTTTTGTTAACAAAAAAAAATTATTAATTTTTACAACAACGTTTTAGCTGGTGTAGTAAGCTTAAGAACACAAAAAAAATATTCTCAAATTACACAGCATGCTTTAAGTCTTTGATCTAAAGAGTCTATAAACTCTTGAGATTTGTTTCACTTAAAGTTTGGTCACTCCTAAAGCGTAATAAAACGAATTGGTTTCAAAAAATATTTATTTAAATTAAAAACTTGATTAAACTTGAAACTTAGGAGTTACATTATTTTAATTCTCTTATACAGTATTGCGAAAAAGTTTAAAAAACAACTGATATATGGTTTATTTTGACTTTAATTTTGATAGAATGGGATAGGATTGTATTTGGGAAGCGGTTTTTTTGGCAAAATGAAAATAATTTTACATTTTTAAATTTTTAGATTTTTTGTAAAAAATTTCAAAAAAAAATAAAAGCAAACTCTTCTAAATCATTTAAATAGCAAAATGAAAATAAAATGAAATATTGCAGTCAAGTTAAAAAAGAGATGATTTTAATTAAATACAATTTTATTAATTTACGATTGCAAATATTTAAAATTTTATTCAAACATTAAAATAGAAGTCCAAATGAGAAAAAAAAGAAAATAATCTACTTGAACCTTAAATGTTGAACAATACAGTACCGTTCATTATGTTCTATTGATAACATTTGCATAAACAAAAGAGAAAAAATAAAAATCCTCTGAATTCAACACCGTTTTTGTATCAAAATTGTCATTATTCACCTATAAATACATAAATTTTTCTAATGAGAAAAAAAAAGCTTTAGACCTAATTACATTACATTAGTTTAGAGTCTAAAATTTAAAGTAGAAAAAGATAGATAAATTTACAATTGAGCATAAAAAAAATGTACCATTGTCATAAGCAATTGAGAAATAAGTAAACATATAAAAAGTAACAAAATTAGAAAAAAAAAAGGGATTACATCGCTCTGTCTAAAGTCTTTTTAAATTTTTTTTACTCTTTTTGCTGCAGATTTGAGCACTTTTGGCCAAATCGACGCTATACTGTCGCTTGACAGGCGAACGTCTCAACATTGGCGAGCTTTCGACAATCATTGCTGATTGACTGGGCACCGATTCTAAGCTAATCTGCTGAAATTCCTTTTCCAACATACTTGGTCTTTGAGGTACAACTTGTTGACTTTTGTTTATACAATCGAACAATGAATTGCAAGCATTAAACAATTCATCATTCAAATTGTCAGCTGATTTCTTTCTTTTACTTGGCGATTCTTGTTCATCAAAAGCAACACGTTTTTTTTTAAATTTAAAATCCTCCTCTCGACATCCACCATTGCTTATATTATTCAAACAATTATTGTCCAAACTAGCAAATACATAAGAACCGCTTTCATGCTTTACCAAACCAGTAGCTTCGTTCTCTTTAATATTTAGAGAATTATGCAATCTATAGTCTTTTAAAAGACGACGTTTTTGCTCAATGCTAAGTCTAGACTTAGCACCCACATCAGTAGGTGTATACGGTCGATTTTCTTTAAATTTCTCATAAATATATTTTTTACTCTTCAAGTAATCAGCTCTGTGTTTGTTTAAAAATTTATTTTGTTTGACAATGCTGCGCCAACTGCGACACACCGAAGCTACACGAACCAGATCGCTTGTTTGCATATAGGCCAATATTTTGTCTGTTAAATTAAACATTGATTTTTCGGCTAGGCCAGCTAAAATGTCAAAGTGGTCAAGGCCCATATTTCGGCCAATTAAGTTCTCTGGATTGCGAGGCAAGTGTTTGTTTTTGATGAGAAGCTCCATGAACTCTTCCTCAGTCGGACTGGGACGCACAAAACGATCAGGAGTTGCAAAGGGCGACACCGAATAGCAGGATTCGAAGCGCGACGTGAACGATTTGACCTGTGGCTTGCACTCATCACTAGGAGAAATTATGTTGTTAGGCTTAAAGGCCGGCGAGCGAAGCAATTTGCTCGCAAAGTTGTCTCTTTGATGAACATACTGGTCGTATTTGGGTGATTTTAGAGGCGAGCATACCACCGAGCCTTTTATCGGAGACAAAAATGACTCGGTGCGAATCGATGCAAAATAGATGCTGTTCACATCAGCTATGTATTGTTGCTTGAAATCGGGGCTAGTGGATGAATTGTTACAATTGATTATGATTGAATTTGACTTGACAGGTGTACTAGGGGCACTGAATATGCTGGTGTCTATGCGACTTTGATTTGACACAAAGCTGCTCTGTGACAGAAGCGATTCGTAGCCAGAATCGAAAGAGTTTCGATGCTGGAACGATCCTCTTAGCTTTGATTCGCTAAACTCTTGTTCGAACATTTTGCGACATTTACACAAGAATATCTAAAATGGAGTTAAATTAGTTAATTTTATAAAATCAAATAGACAGATTAACCCTGCATTAGAAAAAAAAAATTATTATATGATGGAGAAATTTAGCGCCAGATTTAAAAAAAAAAAGTTCAAATAGCTTAGTGTGTACTCGATGATTAGTGCATATGTTTATTATGGGCGGATTTGGATTAATGTTTTGATTAGATTTATGAGGCTAAATAGGCGGGGTTTTTAGTCCGCTCACGATCAAAACTCGAAATTACAAATTGTTTTGCAAAAATTTAATTGTACAATTTTATTTGTCTTATTTTTTTTTTCTAAAACTTTTATTTATTAAAAAAAAAGCAAAACATTAAATTTTAAAAATTTTAAAAATTAATTAATTTTATAATATCATGAAAAATTAAAAAAAAAAAGAGAAAGAAATCAGTTAAATGAGGAAAAAATCTAATTTCAAGTAGATTGCGAAATTTGTAAAAAAATCCCAAAGTTATATGTAAATTTAAAAATGCTTAGCATTATAGTTTTAACAAGCAAGAAAAATTAAAACATAACTTATAATTGAATTGGTTCCCTGTTTGATAATTTTACTTCTATTCATTAAATTAACCTAACTTTTATTTAACTACTATAAATAGCAATCCCATTTAAAAATATAGAAACTTACCTGTCTAAAGAATTTTTGTGTCCTTTTAATTTTTTTCGTTAATAATTTTATCAATTTAAAGATGAAGTGGCTTATGACCTGTCATTTTAGAATATAACACATTTTATGTGTATTGAAAAAGAATGTTTTAACAGTGATTGAATTTGCCTTTTTTTCTCAACTAATTGTTGAACAATATTATATTAAAAAATTGAAATACAAAAATCATCAAGTTTAAAATTCTATGATTAAGTCAAAGGTAAAAAAAGGTGTTTATACTTAAAAAAATTCAGTTAATTTTCCTTTAAAAAAAACATTCTCTAAATAATGTGAGCAGCTTAATAAAAAATTTTTATTTACATTTTTTTAAAAGTACTGTTTAATGGAAACTAAGATACACGAACAATAAAAAATAATCTTATCTTTAAGTTTATAAGAAAAAAAATATCCTATTTGATAAATTGAAAATTATCTAGTTCTATAATTTTAAAATTTTTCTTAAAAATCAATATTTATTTTAAAAAATGACAATTTCAAGAGACTTATATCTACTAGAAAATTAGTTACTTTAAATTTAGTTCTGTATGTAAAATATAATTCGAATTAAAAAAACTAAATTATAAATTTGTACAATATTTAAACTTAAACAACATCTAATGTAGAATTCCTGTTTAAAATAAAAAATATAAATAAATTTTGTTTTTAAATTAAAATTTAAAAAAAAGACTCACCAGAGAAAAGATTATAGCACTAATTAATTGGATTAGAGAAATCTAGGATAAATATTAGAACAAAATTCTTAAATTAAATCATCTAATTTATTTAAAATAGAAACATGCTCTTTAAAGTAAATTTTTTATTAAATATTTTTAGTTTATTCTTTCTTATCAAAAATATCGCTAAAGAAGTCATATATTAGCGAGCAACAGTCTTAAATTTATATTTTTTTTCATAATAATTCAGAATATTTATTTAAAAAAATGATATTTTAATTTATCAAAAATGATATAAATAATATTTTAAATAGATAACACAAACTATAATTTTGAATTTTTATTCTATTAAAAAAGTATGTTTTTAATATTTTCTAAATTCGCATGTCTTTTAAAATTTGTTTAAACTAAATAAACCTAATATAAAAATTCAGTGTTATTTGATAATCGGTAAATAAACATCCTATGTTTAATTAAACAAAAAAGTGTTAGATCGTTTCCGTTATATGTGAAAAGTTTGTTGGTATAAGATTTGAAAATAGAGCCTACTTGTTGAATTGCAAAATATAAGAATTTATTTTAATCTTAAACTAAGATTTAAAAAGATACAAATTACCACTTCAGTCAGCCTTGGTTTTTAGCTTTTTAAAATAATAAAATACAATAGTAAAAATAATTTTTTATACTTACATAACAAGTGAATAAAAGAATGTCTTGAAACTGGAATAAATTTAATCAGATTTAGCTAAAAATAATATCATGACTTGATAAAAATAAATGATAATCTCCTATTGACAAATGAATGAAAGCCGTGCAAAATATTTCATATCCTGGTATTTTAAAAGAACAAAATTGGTGTTAAATATCTAGAAACTTTATTTTTCTAAAATTACACTTTCTAAGCGGCATTAGCTTTACTAAAACGTCATTTAAGCGAAGATCTTGATTTCTTAAGCATATATAACAATGCATGAAGGGTGTGCCTAACCACCGCACATAAAAAAAATTTTAACGCACATTCAAAAAATTCTGTCGCACAATTTTTTTTTTTAAACAGACATTTACTGAACAACGCACTATTAATTTAAAAAATTAACTATTTTAATAAAAACTTATTTACTTTACACTTTATAAACTTTCATTTATTTTAATAAATATTTAAACACATAATTTTTTCAATTAAATTATTTTTGTGAGTTTACATATAAATGTGCGTTAAATTTTTTTTTTTAAATTTTTTATCTCGTTAGCGCACATTTAAGTGCGTTAGAAGGATGTGCGTTAATAAGTTGGTATTTGTTAAAAAAAACAACATGTTTGTTAATAAGTTTTGTATGTGCGGTAAAAAAAAATAAATGTGCGCCCATATAACAAATCCAATGCATGAATAGTTTTTGATCTTGATTTTGATTTATCTTAAAGGTTTGTTTATTTTATTTTATACTCTATGCTTGGCTTACCAAGTACTTGCGTCAAAATTTATGAAAAATAAAATAAAAGAGAGGAATAAATGCCTAAGTTTAGCAAAAAGTAATTTATAAAAAAAGTTTTTGATTTTTTTTGAATAATTAGACGAATAAAAATTTCCTAATTGATAATCATATATACAAAAAAAAAATTTAATTTAAAAAATTAAAACATCAAGCTGATATTTAAGTAATAGTTTTTTTTTTTTTTAAATTTTTATTTTAATTTTTTTTAAAAGCAAAAATTAATTTGCTTTGTATTAAAGAAAGTATCAAAAAATTTATTTTAAATTCCAAATTTCTATCTGGTGTTTTAGTTTAATTTAAAGCTCATAGACAAATAGTTTATTAATGAATATTTATTTAAATTTTTGCTATAGTATTGTTTAATTTATCCAAAAGATTTTCATGAAAAAATTGCATTTATCGATATAAGCATAAAAGTGTTCTTTTATTTTAGATTGATTCTCTACGGCTCCGTTTCCTTCAATAATATTAAAAAAAGCTTGGAGCTCATTTGATTAAAGGAAATTTTTCAAAATTTGAAATTAGCATGAATAATAAAGCATTTTTATTCTTTGTATTTATTTAAATTTTTTTGTTTTTCGGCTTAGATTATGTCTAAAATGGTAATTGCCAAAGTACCCAAAATACCAAAGTTATTTTTGAAAATACTTCTTGTTTTCCAACTAAATCCAAAAGCTAATAACAGCTAGTCTTAGCTGAAAAAAAAAGCGAGCAAATATTTCAATTAATTATCTACTAGTTTTTATGAAAAAAGTTAATTTAGGATACAAAAATACTAAATTAGCGAAACATTTGATCCAATTCAAATTGGTAAATAAATTTTGATCATGACTTATGTTTTATACGTGATGGACTATTATTTTTAAGCTTAACTAATTTAGCTTTTTTACTTTATTTTTTTATTTAAATGCTGTACAAATTAAGCATTTATTTATTTAGAAAGTATAAAAAAAAATTTCAGAAATATTTGGTAAACTGTTGGCTATAAAGAAGGATAAATTGCTCATTAGACTGATGAATCAAAAGCTACATAAATCTATTGATTTTGGATATTACATAAAATAGAAAATCTAGATTAAGGAAGGAAATTTTATTTAAAAAAATTGCCTCGTAATTCAATCTAGTTAATAATCTAATTAGTCAAAAGCAAAATTTATCAAAATTATTCCACGATAAGTTTCAATTGTTGGAATTTCCTTGCATTCACTTAAATTAGCAAAAGTGTGATATCGAAGCATTTATTCTAGCTTAGATAAAATAGCAAGCTAGCAATATTTAGCTTTGATTTTAATTCAAAAGGATGTTAATAATCAAAACTAGGTAAAGTAATTTTGAATTTTCATATAAACTTATTTCTAGAAGCGATTCAATAACATCATTACTTTAGGAACAAATTCTATTTTAGAACTGGCCATTTTTATTTTAATTTAGGGTTTCTCTAACTAGGCTGCACATATTTAATTAAATTTTTTCAATTATTTATTTAGAAAAAAAAACACTCTATGTCAAAAAGCAATTTTTTAAATTTAACTCTTCTTTCGTCTAAATGTTCAATTCAAAAATTACTAAATGTTGGTTACTAAATCGTTGCCAGGGTTACTTATAACTATAGAAATTTCGTCAAATTTTTAATTTTCAATTTGGACTTTTTTATATTTTTAATAATAATTTATCTTAGTTTTTCGATAAATGATTAGAGTTGTTATCAGACGCTTCTGACTTAGTTATCGAATTTTTTTTCTTTTGTAGCTGATCTACAATAATTGAGTTGTGATTGAATTTCAAATGATAAGAACTGGTAGGGAATATTTACTAGAGTTCGTTCATCTCTCCTGTTGTTTATATTATTGGAAAAATTAAAAACTAATCATATTTCAGGAAAAATTGTCTGAAATATTTAATAGAGTAATGAGCTACTTCAAATTTCAAGCTATTCAATTTTGCAAATGTCTGCTTGAAATTATTTTCGAAATTAAATTAATTTTTTTTTATCTAGATAAATTAGAAATAACATTTTTTTTAAAATCTTACATTTTTTTTTCTAATGACAGATTTAATAACAAAGGTGGAACATTTTGAGAAAATTTCACGAAAAGTCATAATTTCTTTATTTATTTTTATTTTTTTTGTATTATAAAAAACACTAATTTTAAATTTTTTTTTAAATTCAAAAATAATTGAACCATTTTTCAATGGTCGAGTCAGAGTAAAATTTTTAGCAAAAAATTTTAGATATTTTGTGCAGCAATAAGAAATTGTTGTTCAAATCATTTAGCCAGAACGTGTGCTAAAAAAAATATAATTTTTTTTTCATTTTCTCTAGATTTTAGTATAAGACCATTTGTATGGGTTTTCTTGAGATATTAACTTAAAGTATAGTTTATGGGCTAAAATCAAAGCCACACTCTCTCATGTTAATTTTAAGATTTATGCATGAGATTAAATTATTTTTATTTTTTGAAGAGCTTTCAGATTCTTCAGACATAAATGTGCTTAATTTCAAATTATTTATACGCTCTATATCAAACAATAACCAATCGATTGGGTTATAATTTTAAACATGAGTGTGTTATTATTAATTCAATTGTAACATAGAAAGTGAAAAGCTTTTCTCCGCTTGAATTCACTCTCATTATTCAAATTGAATATATTTCCCATAAAAATAAAAACGCTTATGAAGATGAAATTTCTTCTTACAAAAAAAAATCAAATTTTTGTTTAGATTAAATATTTATGCAATAAATTATTGGCATCAGACATCACGCAGACAAATACTCAATGATATAATTCTAAAAATCTTTAAATTGCGTCCATATGAAACTCAAGGTTGTTTCCGGATTATATAATAAATAAGGTTATTAGCTTATTTATTTAATTGAACTATGCGAACCAAATTACCAGTGTGTTCAATTGGGATTTTAAGCTTAATTAAATTTTAGCTAAATCCAATTTGAATAATAGGATAGATTTGCTTAACATTTAGATATTAAAATGTGTTTATATCATTCTAGTGTTACCAAAAGTCAGTCTAGTTAATTAAAAGCTAAATTTTTTTTTCAATCTATTTAGACAACTAATTTTCCTTTCTACTCATTTATGATAAAAATGGCCTAAATCAAATAGATGTTTTATTTGATAATTAATACTAGAGATTCACGATTGATTGTTGCAGATTGTAATCATTTTTATATTCAAAATTATTTTTTCTTTCTTCTAAAATTTTTGAAAATTAATTTTTTTCTTTATTTATTGGGATTTTTTCAAGTTAATTAATTAGCTACCAATTTTAAAATAAAATTTTTAAGTTTTTTTTCTAAATCTATTAATAAAATGTTTTCAACATATACAAAAATAATTTACATTATTTTTAAGTAAATGACCCATATTTAGATAATTTCCTTGTTATAAATATCTACATTCAATTAGGTTTGTTTATTTGATAGAGAAGATAATTTTTTTCTAAATAGATTAATTTGATCAAATTAATGCTAAGTTTCCGGGGCCAAATGATTTTTAAGAAAGGAAAATTGCGAAAAGCAAGGGATTCTGTTCTAATACAGGACTGCATTTAAATCAAAATAATCTAATGCTTGTTAGCATGCAAACAAATGCCTAATGGCCGATGCCAAATGTCAGATAGATAAATAATTAGTTGCAAAAATCGATTTTATTGATTTTTGAGAACAAGGGATTTGAGCGGATGAGATTTGACCAAATCTGATGAGAAAACAAAATAGAGAAAGAACTAGCACTATTTACATTTTATTATCATAATTTAAACCAATTTATTTGACATGAACAAATACGAACAAACGCATACATATCTTTAAAAAACTAATTTTTTCATTAGTTACTACTCACAAATAAATCAAATAAGATACATAAGAAAAGAGTACGAGTGCCGTTTTGGCATAAATCAACATAATTCTTTAATTCTCAACAAATATTTTTCTAAAAAGGCAACTACTTCTTGTTGGTATGATTTTTTACTAGTTTATTTAAATAATATAATTTACAACTAAAATTATGATAAATGTAAAATGGCTGGTGTCTATTGCGTTTAAGTGGTACTGGTCAAAAATGAGTCAGAGCCCTCCGATAAATCATAATTTTTTTTTATTATTTTAATTAAGCTTTATTCAAAAATTATTTAGTTTCATGTTATTGCAACTATTGTTGAAACATATTCAATTTTTTTCTATGTAAATTTAAAAATTAATTATCGGAACAAAAACAAAAAAAAATCATTTAGTTCTAGATGGCACGGCTGCTTTGCTAGTGAATTTCAAAATTTAAATTATTTTCATCCTCTTTAGTATTTAATTAATTTTTTTTATTAGGCATCCGTATTGAAAAAGATTATACTAATTCCTTTTAAGCTATTTTTCATATTTTTTTCCTCTTATAGCTCATCAGTTTGATGCAATGACACGCTTCAGCACAAAATTTCTAATACATTTGTTGACACATAAGCTAGATAAACTTAAATTTTTTGTCTATTTTGGAGTAGTTATTTGAAGAAAAAAGTAAATTTTGGTTATTAAATCTTAAATATTCAAAGCAATTAAATAATTTGCTCGAGATCTCTTGACCTGAATAGATTTGAGAAAATAAAATGGGTCAAAGCTTAAATACTCGGACAAGCCGGTTGGCAATAATTTTTTTCTTAATAAGATACTTGTTGTCATACTTAAACTAATCAGTTGAGTCAATTGATTATGCAATTTAAATTTTTTTTCCAAAATAACCAAGCAAAAGGTAAACTAGTATGCAGTTAGATGGTAATTTGAAGAATACTTTTCTAATTAAAACATTTACATTAGAAAAGCACAACAAGAATAGTTAAGACAAAAAACTTAATTTTTACTAGATGTTTGGCCAATATTTTGGTATTAAATTCAGAAATAAATTAATAATCAACGCGATTACTTAATTCTAAATTGAAATATTCTTGCTTGGTTTTAATCCTCTATCTAATCCTATATTTAGATACACTAGGCTTTAGTTTAAAATGATCTAATCTACGATCTTAATACAAGAATTTAAGAATATGATTTTTAAAATTATGATTACAATTCAAATCGATTTTCAAATTACTTTATTATTATCAAGTAAGATTAAGCCAAATGAGAGGTTTTTCGTCCAAAAAGCCATTAAATTCTTGCATTAAAAAGCTTGATTTTCTATACAAAAAATAATATCAAATATATTCATATTAAATTTTAACAGCAACTGGTTTTTGTAACATTTTCTAACCAAGAGTTTTGTTTATTGTGAACGAAAGAACCGATTGTTTGACTTTAAAATTAGAAATTTTGTTGCTAGGTGACACTTTTGGAAAGATGTCAATTTTATTTTCAATTAAGATTGAAATAAAATTTTCTAGCCAAAATTAGAGTAAGTATATTCTGGGTCGCAGTTTTAAGGCAAAATGAAAATTTGCCAAGCCCACGCCTGGCTCTTTTGTATTCACGTTATTTTTACTCTTTTTTTTTTTTTTTTTATTTATGTAAAGGTAATAAAAAAAATTATTAGTCATGTGAAAAAAGTTAGTAAAACTTGTTTTTTATTTTTTTTTTTTCTCGAACGATTTTCATAATTTTTTTTTCTATTTAAAAAAACTGATAATTTTATGAATCTGATTTTTTTACAGTAATGGACGAGTTATTTTAGTCCAAAACTGGATTCAGTTAGAGCCAAATCGAGCTTAATAAATTGCTTTATTAAAAAAACTTTAAAATTTTGCTTGAGTAGTGCTTAATTAAAGACAATATTTAAGATATGCGTAAATATTTCTTGAGGAAATGTCATCAGCTTTTTAATGATTAATGCTCAAGAAAAACATATAATTTATGCCAATTTTTATTAAACAATTTTAAACTAATTAAATATTTAACAAAAGATAATTGCACCTTAAACTAACTGAACTTTTAAATCGAGTGAGAGCTTCATCTAATCTAATTTACTCTATTTTCTTTTCCATTTTATGGAATATTTTCAACTTAAAATGATATTATAAATAAATTATTTGTAATTAATTTTTTTTTCTTTATTATATTTTAGATTTATATAAAATATTAAGTAAAAGAAAGAAGAAATATCGATTTTTGGCACTTTCGATTTTCGAAAATATTTAATTTCATTCCGTTTTATTTATTTTTGATGATATAGAAAAATAGAAAACTAGAAAAAAAAAAGAAAATATTTTAAAGACAGAACAAAATGTCATCAAAGGCAGCACAACTAGTCGGTTCATCGTACATGAGCTCGAACAGAACTACAGCTTCGCCAAACGACGAATTGAGTCTTGGCGGAGGCGGCGGTGGTGGCGGAGGCGGCACAAAATTCCCAGATGCATTCGATTGTTTGGAAAGCAATTTTCTTAATCTAAATAATCAAGATTTGTTCAAAAAAAATTCGCTTCTTTCGCACAACTACTCGCTCTATGACAACGAGTCGTTGATGCTTAAGTCGACCTTGTTCGACATGTCGGGCTTAAAGCAGCACATGGGCACCAATGAGCAGCAAAACATGGTTCAGCAGAGATGCTGCAGTTGCGGCCTAGAGCCGATGATCGATGGAAAAACTCTAGTCGGTTGTTTTCATTCATTTTGCCAGCCGTGTCTCATTCAGTCGGCCTACAACGGAGTCGTTCAGACCGAAATAAAAGGCCTAGGCTACGCTATAATCACTTGTCCTGTATGCTCCCAAGAGACGCTTATCCCCAATGACGGAGTCGACTCGCTAATACCCAACTACTCCAGCTCGAATTTTCCAGGCTCGGCAAACTCCTCAACCACTTCAATTGAGTTCAACAATTTGCCATTCAAGTCTTCTAATTATTTGTCGTCGACGCCGTCGTCGGGCTCATCCTCCTCCTCTTCGTCAACGACCACCAATTCTTCACCACAAATGGCCAACTACACGAAAAGCTGTCCCATCAACTTGGACCAGTTCAACAAGTCTAAAAACAACTTTATGCTTGACACGTTCAATTTTGACCAAATTGGCTCGTCGTTCGATCAAAGTCTTATGCTTAAAAGACACATACAGAACAAGAATAATCAGAATTTTCAATTGCAGCAGCAGACTAGATTGTTTCAAATTGAGAGCGATATTCAGAAAACATTCAGCTATTACGTTCAGTTGTTGAACGAAAGACGCGATGGTTTAATAAAAGAATTGCATTCAATATTTCAATTTGTTCTTAAGCAAAACAATGGTAGTCAAATGAAGAGCAAAAGTGGCTCGGCAAAATCGGCCGAGTCAGCTGACGAATTGAAAAAGTCCGACAATGAACAATCTGATGAATCGAGCGATTTGCAGCAATTGATCAATAATCGCCTTATGTCCATCGAATTTGTGACTAATTTCCAAAATATTCAAGAGTTGATCAATCAATCTTTTGGCTATATTCGCTACAACAGCTCGAATAGTTCAAATCATGAGCCAAAATCCTATGACACATCTAATCAGTCGTCCTTTAGACAAAAGAGTAATATTAACTTTTATACAGCTGACATGCAAGATCAGTATACGAGCTCAGGTGCTGATTTTTTAATAGAACAATTTGTGTCCAATTTGAATAACAGTCAAATGTTGCAAAATCAACAACAAGTTAACAAGCAATTGAGCTCGAGTTGTTCGAGTCAAACATCTAAAAATCAAAACCAAAAGCAACAACAACAACAACAACTGCAGCAGCAGCATCAACAAAGCAGCAGTGGATCAAACAATAGAGCCACATCTTGGTCATCAGTAGTCGCTTCTTCGACTAGCAATACGCGAAATCAAAATCAGACAAAAAATACGACACCATTCGACCAAATGGACGATGGTTCTAGACAATCGAATAGTGGTATGCTATCGTCCACATCTACTTTGTCTTCAAGTGATCAGCACGTTAATTTTGAAATAGCTGGCTCGTCGTACGACGAATCAAGTATGTCAACACCTAATCCGCTGCCGGCTAAGTCGCAAATAAAGCGTCTCAAAATGACATATAGTTGTAAATTTGGCGAGTTTGGTGTTACAGATGGCCAATTTACAGAGCCAAGTGGAGTGTCTATCGGCGCCAATAATGACATTATTGTTGCCGATACGAACTCGCATCGAATTCAAATATTTGATAATGAGGGAAGGTTTAAATTCAAATTTGGTGAATGTGGTAAACGAGAGGGCCAATTGTTGTATCCGAATAGAGTGGCCGTGGTCAAACAAACTGGTGATATTGTTGTGACTGAGAGATCGCCGACGCATCAAATTCAAATTTATAATCAATATGGTCAATTTATAAGAAAATTTGGTGCCAATATATTGCAGCATCCGCGTGGCGTATGCGTCGACTCAAAGAATAGAATTATAGTCGTTGAGTGCAAAGTAATGCGGGTTATAATATTCGATCTAATGGGAACTGTTTTGCACAAATTCAATTGTGCCAAGTATTTGGAATTTCCGAATGGCTGCTGTTGTTCCAATGATAGAGACGAGATATTCATCAGTGACAATCGAGCACACTGTATTAAGGTTTTTAATTATGAGGGTCAATTTTTGCGTCAAATAGGTGGAGAAGGCATCACCAATTATCCGATTGGCGTTGGCATAAACTCGAATGGTGAAGTGCTGGTTGCTGACAACCACAACAATTTCAATTTGACTGTTTTCAATCAAGAGGGACAGATGATCACTGCTCTTGAATCCAAGGTTAAGCACGCTCAGTGCTTCGACGTCGGTCTCATGGACGACGGTTCTATTGTGCTTGCCAGCAAGGATTACAGAATTTATGTTTACAAATACAACAGCCAAAGTGGTTCTGTGGTGGCTAATGAGTCGGCGAATTTAGTTAATAGCTCATCTATCTATTCCAGTACTCAAGCCTCCAGTAATAACAATAATAATATTATAAACAGTATAAATGCATTTAACAATTTTTAGAGCTCGATTTAGTAAGCTAGGATTAATTAAATCATGGTTTAAATTTAAGTTCAGATTTTTGAAATTGTTGTTTTTTTTTGTTCTATTATTTTTAAATGTTGTTATAATTTGAGAATATTTTCCTTAATTTATAAGTCCAAAAAAAAGTGTGGACTTAATGCTTTTATCTTAAAGAGAATTGTTAATCAAAATTAAATTTGTTAAAAAATTGAGAAGAAACAAAAAAAAAACTCAAATTAGCTTCCCAGAGATTTTTCGATTTTTTTTTAGTTTGGATCTGATTTGGAATTTTAACTGGGATGTTGTTGAAATTGGAAGAAAATTTTTTAGGCGACCGAGAATTTCCGATATTGTTTTTCATTTGGTTATATTTTTTTAGTGAATATTTTTCTCTTTTTAATTCTCGATGTTGTTGAGAACATATTTCAAAAATGAACAAAAAATCATGCGATTTTATTTGTTTCAGCTGTAAAATTTAGGTATTGGTAAAGATCGGCACTAACTGGTCAAACGGTATTTGAAAGTTGTTCGCAATGGACTCTTTGACAATATCTCAATTTTCAAATTTAATCTATCAAACAGTTTTTTTTGTTGATTTTATAAAGCCGTGTTTTTTTTTTTTGTTTTTCATTTAGTTATTGTTAAAAAATATTAAGAATGATTAAAACTTAATTGTTTTGGCTGAATTTTGGTTTCATAGACTTTGTTACTATTTATATTGTTTTTATTTTTTATTGTTTTTGAATGAATTTTAAAAGTTTAATTGTTAAAGACAAACTTTAATATTCTGTTATTGCTGGAAGTTATTTTTTTACCAGCTTATCCTATTTTTTTCAATCAATTTAATAAAAAATTAAATAAAAAATTTTTTCTAATTTTAATTTTTAATTCTTTCAAAAAATTTCAAACCTATATAAAAACTCAAGTTTGGCATAATTGGGAAATATTCTAAAAATTTAAGTTTAATAAAGCTTTTAAAAGTGTATTGTTCCTGAATAAATAAATAAGCTCAAATTTAATTTTGCTTTTTTTTTTTAAATTAAAAACTAGCTTGACGGATTCAGTAATTTAGTATCTTTGAATTAAAATATGCAAACATGATATTCTTATAAATGAAAAATATTAAATCCAAAAAGACTTCATGAATTATTTATAGTTATTTCCTATTAACTTGGCATATAAGCTGATCAAATAAAATACAAATTATTTTATTATTAAAATTCATATTCTTTTCTTAAAATAGTTTTTTTATTTTTCCAGAATTAATTAATGATATGATGATATGACATAAAATATTTGATGAAAGCTTTTTTCTTTTTTTTTGAAAGTTTTCATTCCTAGTTTAATTTTTTATATTATATTTCAAAAAATTACTTATAATTTCAACTTAATGAAATTTAATTATCAATAATGCTTAACTCAATCAAATAACATTTAGATTAAAAATAATTTAATGCGGATTAAAAGTCAATCAATTGAATTTAAATTTTTTTTATATTTTTTTTTGATTTTTTCAAATTTTATGAAGATCGATGTCTATAGCAGAACATACAAAGTGATTCATTGAACAAGTAAATAAAAAAAAAATTTCGTTACTTTTTTAAACGAAGTTTTAAAAATTATAAAGCTTTTACTCTATCAATTAAGAAAAATTCATAATAATAATGATAAAAATAATAAATATTTTCTTCTAAAATCAAATAAAAATAATTAAAATTATCTGATTTTAAATTAAAAGATTATATAAGATTATCACAAGTCGACTAAACCACCCTTTGTAAATCTAAAATTTGGCAGCTATAAAATTAAAATTTTGCATTAAATAATCATTAGTAGATATAGTTAAATATTTGGAAAAGGTCTATTATATTTTTTCCTTGTATTTAATCAATTTTTATTGTATTACATTGAATTAATTTAAAAAAAAATCTGATTACAAAAAAGGTAATAATTGACAATTGCTTATCTTAAATCATATCACAAATAGGAAATCTTAAAAGTCTTAAAAGGATGAAAATCCATTCAATTTTAATTTCAATGAACAAGAATAACATAAATTAGATTAACTTTATTTGACAGCTAGAAAATCAGAAAAAATTCTATCTATTTAATAACACTTTAACAAATTAACAACGTGGATCTGAGAGTTTTACAAGAATAATTTGAAAAAAAAAAACAAAGAAAAAAAAAATTATTTAAAATAAATATAAAAAAATAAGTAAAATAGAATAGAATAAAAAAGAGTTAAATAAATTAAAGAGAAAGTTTAAAAAAGCTATGTTTAACTAATAACTTAGGTCATATTGAAAATAAAGTTGTCGAAGACAAACTTTCATTCATTATTGAATTAGAAGATCAACAAAGATTCAAAAAGAATTCGAAAATATGAATTCAAATGCAACTTCAAATTAGCTGATAATTGTTGTTCATGGTGAAGTCGAATCAGAGCCAAGTGTGTTAAGTTAAATTTTGTAGTAGTAGAAAATCACTCAGTTAAACTTCCCAGAGGTAAATCTGGAAAAAACCAAATCAATGATCAAAGTAAACCTGCGACCAAAATATCTAGAAACAACTAATATTTTCCTTTTTTCTTTTTCGTCTTTTTTTAGTACTTTCTAATGCCATAAATAAAAATTAATATCATTTTTTTATATATTTTTTAATAATTATCAATTATATAATATTTTTAACTTTCGGATCCGAAAAAGAAAAAAAACTTCGGTTAAAAAAATTTTGCATTAAGTGTATGGTATCCTTTAAGAAATAATTTAAATTATCTTGCCCAGTTTTTTTAATTTTAGAATAATAGAAATAAAAATTGGTTTAAATTTTTTATTGTATTAAAAGCTAACTTTTCATATTCATAAATATTTTTTTTTGTAAAATATTTTAAATAAATTTAAAATTTCTAACTTAAAAATTAAATATAATTTTAAAAAAATTAAAATTAACTATGATTCCTAATTAATTTTTCGAATGCTCCTAAATTTTCTGCGTAAAAATCTGGAACACATTTAGCTTCATCGCTATTTAATTTATTTGATTCTAGCGACTTGGCATAATCTTGAATCATCTCTTCATCGGTTACACCACTTAAAACAGCCAAACTATATCCTAGAGAACAATTTGCAGCCAATGCTATATCTAAACAAAGAAGATTTTTAATAAAATTAAACTTTTTAAAAAAATTTACTAACCAGTGTCAAGTCTATCGCCTATTATTATGGATCTATTTGAATCCAATTTATGAACTTTTTCCAATACTTCCCACATAGTTCTATGAGGTTTACCAAGAATAACTGGATTTTTTCCTATGCTAGTTTTCATTGCATTTACAAAAGAACCGGTACCTGGAATAATAACATGAGAAGTTCCAGTCGGAAATTGAGCATCATCATTTGTGGCTATGAATAAGCAGTCTTTGCGACGAGCATAAGATGTACCCATTACCATTTTAGGGTAATTAAAATAGTGATCAAAACCGACCACAACACATTTGATCTCAGGATCTAGTTTTATTAAACTAGCGTAATCAAATTTACCTGGATCAGGTATTTGCTCATGGTTAGGACCGATACCAGTGTGCTTTATAGATGCATTGTCTAATTCTGTAGCTATTGCAGAGCTTCCAATTACATAAACTTTATCTTTAAAATCTATTGATTTCAAATACCGTGCCAATATCCAAGAAGTACAAACAATATCATCTAAAGTTACATTGGTTATACCAATTTTAGCCAGCAAATCCAAGACCATTTCTCTAGTTTTGGTACTATTGTTCGTTATGAAAAAACATTTTTTATTCAAAGCTTTCAGTTTGTTAATAAAATCCACTGCTCCTTCAATTGGTTTTGGCCAGTTCCATATAACTCCATCGCAGTCAAACAAAAAATTGTCAACATTTTGTATCAAGCTATTTGCATGCTCTTGTGTCAAGCGGTTTGGTTGCTTAAATGGCATTTTCGGTGTAAAATGAGTGAAATTTCTCAAAGTGAATCGCATTTATTTCACTGAAAATTGGGAGTTTTTTTTCGCTTTAAAATCTGTGTTTTATAATACATGTACTCATTAATTTTTAATGTTTGCAAATCACATGTTTTAACAAAATAAAAATAAACTTACAAGATGATGGATAAAGGCTAAGCTCAAATATGCTTTTACATAATTAAAAAATTTTACAAGAAAAATAGTTATTTTATAGAATATTTTATGGTTTTAAATTAAATTCAAATTTATGTTCTTATCAATCAATAAAATTAAATAAACTTTTTAAAAGCTTGAAAAAACACCTAATATAAAAAAAAAAGCGCTTGCGATAAATAAAATTCTTATCTGACGATTCTTATCGACAGGGTATTCTAAATAATTTTAAAAATGATCGAACTTGCCAACAAGCGTCCATTAGATGTCAATTGGGAGCCCATTTGATCTCGTCTTAGTACACAATGATTATAAACTTGATGATGAAGAAATAGAAAGTTTGTCCAGAGTGCGGTAGATTATTGCTAAATGAGCGGTAGTTCAAAAAACATACCTCAAAGATGCATTAGTTGTATTTTTTATTTATTTTTTTTTAAATCAAGTATTTAAAATAAATTTTGCATTGATCAAAAAAATTGAAAACTAGCTGATAATCTAATTCAATAATATTCACAAAGATGTATCAAATAGATTATTAATGCTTCCGAATAATTCAAGAAGTTTGTAAGCAGCCTATTGTGATTTAAAAAATTCATTTTAATAGTTTTTTTTTTATTATTAATTATAGATAGGAAATTTTGATTTTATCGTGAATAAAAGTTTTATTTATGTAAATAGTTTAAAATTATTTATTTTTTTAAATTAAACAAAATTAAAATATTTTTGTAGCTGAACTTTTAAAGTTTCAAATTAAATAAAAAAATAATTGAAAACTTAAATATTTAATTATCAAAAATTTTACTAAAGTATAATTAAAAGTGGAAATTGATTTTAACAAAAATACAGTATGAACTTTTAAAGTTTTTTGCAGTATAAAATAAAACTAAGAAGAAATTTTATCAATCGATTAAAGTCGATTTCCAACACTATCCGAGGTTTTAGAATAGGAAATTTGAAGTAAAAAAGTAAAATAGCTTATCCATTATTAGCCCATAATTTTAGTAATTAAAAAGAATCAAGTCAAAATTTTAATCTAAACATTACATAAAATATGGTTGTATTAAAAATGACTTAAGTATAATGAAGTTTTAGTCGTATCATGGTAAAGTGTTTTTTAACTAAAACCTTTTTGACCATGATACATCAGTATGTAAATTTTCAAAACAAATTTATACAAAAATGAAGGCTTTGTGAATTTTGGAACTAAAAAACAAGAACAAAAATTTTAAATTGTAATAACATTTTTTCCTTTGGTCTAAAACTGGTTCTACAAAATGTGATACATAGCATGTATGAATATGTGAATATATGGCGTAAAAATGGACATTTTAAACAGAAACATCCTTTAAAATTTAAATCCTTTAAACAGAAACTAAACAGATTAAACAGAAAATATTTCTTAATATCCTTTCCATGTTATTCGATTAATGCTAAAACCTGAAGTAAATCCCAGCAACATATATTCTTTTAATATTCATGATTTTTGGGAGGATGGAAAAATTTACAGCTATCCAGTTTTATCTCGTCTTTAAAGCTTCTGATATTCCAAAACTGCTCAATTTTCGGCTGATTGAAAAATTGACATTAATTTTTTGATACAAAAAAGTATAACTTTTTTTTTAAATAAAAAATTATAGATCTAAAATAATCTACCTGTTGTAGATTATAATTAATAGAACAAAAACTAAAAATGAAATTAGAATTTTTCACTTAATAAAAAATTTTCTTTCCTTTTATTTGATCCTAAAAGCACGTTTTTGGGCAGAGTTAGGACATTTTTGTTTCTATTTGAAAAAAGCAATAAATTTTTTTTAGCTGTTAAAAATAGTCCTAACCCTTAGGAAAAAAAATAATTAATTTAAATTTAGCAATTTTTTGTATTTATTTAGCAACTTTTAACATTTTAATGTTAATTTCAAACAATATTTATAAATGTTTAAGAAAAAAATAATTTAAATTATTCTATTTGTATCAAATTTAAAAACGAATTCAAATATAAATTTTTATTTTTTAAATAAATATAAAAATTAGAAAAAATCTACATCTTTAAAAAAAAGTCTTGAATTAAAATAACAAACCCAATGCAAATATTTTAAAGCATTTCTTTTTTGAGTACAAGAATTTATTTTCTATGAAATAAATTGAATTTTGTTACCTTGAAGGAAAATTTAAAACTTCATTTAAAAAGCAAAATTCTAAGAATTCAATTAAAAGCATCTTTTATTTAAAAATTTAAAAATGATTTACTAAATCATTTTCTAAAATTATTTTTAGAATATAAATTTCGTCTTAGATATTTTGTTTTCGTCATACATTTTATCGAATCGAAAAAAAAATCTCAGTGTCAGTGTAGCTGGTTGGGTTTAATCTTTGGCTGTGAAAATAAACGTCATTATCTTTCTTTTTAATTTAAAAAGAGAGCAATTAAACGCTTTTCTAATTAAATTTGTATCTAGGCAATTAACTAAGGCTTTTTATTTACTAAAGCACATTCAGGCCCATCCAATGCTTCATTTATTTAATCAAATACAATTTATTTTCTTTTGAAAAGCACACGTATTTTGTTCTCAGATTAAAGATTTCCGGGAGCAATTCAAAGTAAATGCAAGTTCTAATTAAATTAGGGCTTTTATAAAACTGATTGTTCTGGTTATATAATATTTAGCTGGTATTATTTTAAGAAAAAATTTTGCAATGGAAATTTTTGAAAACATTTTTGTATTTAAAATTTTAGCTTAAGAAAATTAGGAAGCTTCAAAAATTTAGCAGCAGACTTAGCAATTTAATCTTGAGAAAAATAACTTTGGAAAATCAATGGTTTCGAATAAGGTAAACTTTTAAAGACAATTATCGAGTTTTTTTTTCAAACAAAGCATTCCTATTTTATTTTGTTGCCTCTTAAAATCACAAAAGTTGATTACTAAGAATTCATCGAATCCATTATCAAAGTTTATGATGGTTTATTTTTAAAAAATTTTTAGATTTTTAGCTAAAATATAAAAAATCCCAAAATGGTTCAGAGAAAAGTAACACCGAAAATTGTCACCAGTCTGAGCCAGCCTATGAAAAAATCAGTTGACAAAGCTGACTCTTCTAAAACAAACTTCATGACTCATTTAAATCTAATAAATCCAATATCATCACCAGATAAAATGGAAACCCCTTAATAGACTCACAGTTCCGGGAATAATGATAGAAAATCGAAAATTATCAACTGATTCTCAGATAGATATTTTAGTTGATAACGATAATACGAGAGAAGTTAAATCAAGAATATTTTTTAATCCCAAGTCATTTGGAAAAAGAGAGAGTAAGAGATTATCTATAAATGAGTTGAGAGCTCCAGAGACCATGCTCTCTCGAAGATCATCTTTAAGATCAAATATAAATAATTTTCGAAGTGAAAATTCATTAAATAGACGAAATTCTTTAATCAACAAAGATAACAGTAGCAAGAGCAGTCTAAGAAATTCATTTTTTGACTTGGATATGAACAATTGTTCCAGTCGAATAAAACATCATGTTACTTCTCTACTGTCATTTGATGCTCAAATAACCATGTTACAAATGTATGAAGATTTGATTGTAAATGGTCTCTCTAGAATGAATTATGACTCTGATTTATTGCCAAGAATTCAATTAAGTAACAGGTCACAAATATCAAGTCTAAAAGCTAATTCACTTCCCGAGATTCAGTCTTCCCAAAATGAGATCGTAGAAAATAAACGGCTGCGAATCTCTTACTTAATTGAAATAGCTATGAAAATCATAGATTTGATTGAGAATAGAAAAAAAGCACATTTTTCGCTAAGCAAACCAGGCTCGATTGGCGACATTTTCAGACTTCAAAATGATTCTATAAGTATGGCCTCATATCACACAAATTCAATTGATTCACTAGATGCTTATGATCCTTTAGATGTTTATACAAAATGGATCTTGTTGTGTACAAATGAATTAAAAAATTGATTTATTCACAAATTTATTTTAAAAAAGATTTAATTTAAAATATAAATTTAATAAATAGTAAAATAAAATTAAGATTGAAAATTTAATTAAGATCATATTATTAAAAATTATTGATAAATCCTATTTATCTTATTTTGTCTTGCAAATATAAAAAAAATTTATCAAGCTTTTTTTTTTTTTTAACTTTTAGAAAAAGGTAACAAAAATCACAAGGTTTGGACAATATTTTATTTATTACATTTATTAAAATATCCAGGGACTATTTGTTTCATATAGGTTAACCAATTTCTAGTATTCGACTATTCCATTATTCGAATAAAATCTAGTTCATTAAAAACTAATACTAAACTATAACGAACCCAAATTCCTGCAACGGGGCTTTGTTCTGAACCTGGGAATTGACCCATTTTGTTTAAACAAAACTAACTCTAAAATTAATTTTGACCAAGCGAAAGATGACGAAATTATTATTTAAATATGCTATATAAGAAAAAAAAATTATTTTTTCCATATCTCTATTTTCCAAACACAATTAAAATATAACCTTAACATGACAGAATTACAAGATAGTGGGTTAAATTTAAGATCAATTTAACAATATGAATCTGATGAATCTGAAGCAGATGATCAAGAAAGTCTCCCAGTAATAAAAATATATGAAACAATCAAACAATAAAAATATATGTTTATGCTAAAAACAGTCTTGACTTCTCTACATTTGATGAGTATTATTCAATATTTAACAAAACATGGTGTATAACCTTCAAATCTAATGCTAATGAATCAAATTGGATAAAAGAAGGAAAATGCACATGTCCAGCTTATTTGAAGAATAATAAATGTAAACACTTGATTGGCATAGCAGCAAGAGAGAAATTTGTAAAGATTCCAATAGAAGCTAAAACTGTTGAAATTGGAAAAAAAAACAGAGGAAGGCCAATAAAAACGAGAAAGGCTTTAGAAATGCAACCAGATGATAGATTATCTACTGTTCTATCAATAACAACTTCACGAAAAAGATTAGCTTCTCCTGTTGAAAGTGTAAACAAAAGAAATAGAATGACCGAGAATGTTGATGAAATATTGGAAGAACAAGATGGAACAAGACAAACAAGAAGCAAAGCAAACAACTTGATTAAATCAACTGCACAGTCTTCAAGTCATTCAGCTACACAAGAAGTTAAAAGAAAAAGAGGTAGACCTAAAAAAACTGCTATATAGTTATTTCATTTTGTCTTCTTAATTTTACTCAAAAATTTCTTTTTACTTTGTTTATTAATTTCTTTACTAATTTTCTCAAAATATGATTTTTTTATTTCATTTAAAAAATAAATAAATATTTAAGTAATTTCGTAGCCCTTATTTAGTAATTTTAGAGGCCAAAAATAATTAAAAAATGAGTCCAAAGTAGTAATTATATATCCCATAATTAATTAACTATTGAGTCCAAAATAATTATGAGCCCGTTTCAGTAACAGAATGAGCCCATTTAAATTATTCCCTTTCATTTTTAGTTAATTTTCTTTAACTGAAATTTTATTAAGGATCAAAGTTTTCAAAATAATTTGATCACAAACCTTCGTTATTTTGTTCTGAGGATGATTTTTATATTTTCTATTATTCGAAAAATCGAATAGTCGAATAATTGATTTATATAAAATTTTTTCCATGACTGAATTTTAACATAATTTTTGTGGAATTTCAAAATTTAATTTCCATGTCAAATTTATCATTTCATATCCAAATTGCTTTAATTTTTAGTTTTTTAATTAAAAAAAACAATGGATAAGAGATAAAAAAGTTTGAATTAGAAATTTATTATTCTATATTCATTATAATATGATTCTTTTTCACAGATTGATAACTATACTTCTTTTTTTTCCTTTATGTTCGCATATATAAATTTAGAAAATCTAATTTTCAATATTGAATATTTTAATTATTTAGTTTGTTTGTATGTTTTTCTTTTTTGCCTCAGATTTCTGTTTTTTTTTAATTTACTTGCATCTTTTTGAGTCACGTATAACAAACAATAGTCAATACCAGGAAAAATCTCCAAAAGATACTATCACAATAAAATCACAATATTTGATTTTTTTTTAAATGCATAGACCATACCCTTCATTTTATTTCTTCTTTTGTTTTGTCTCTACGGACATTTTCAACTCTGTTTTTGAACTGGCTGATCGAGCTTGCTGTTTCAACTGACGTTGCTAACGCATTCCATTTCTTTACTTTTCTGTTTGATAGGAAGTTTGGCCTTGCTTCACATTTTGTAAGTTGTGAGCGAGTCCGATGTTTAGCTTGCCTAACTCCTCCACTAGGACTTTCATTATTCACTGAGGAACAAAACTCTGTTTCATAATACCAATTGATTTGATTGAATTTGTTTTGAATTTTATAAAATTGTATCAAATCCCCACGCTGTCGCCTTTCTTTTAGAGTTTCTAATCCCAGATTTGCAAGCCTAGACTCATAATTCAAATTTTTTATTTGTGGAACTAATTTCGTTGCTCGTCTTTGTACTTGTTCTAGCCTAAATATATCCTTTTTTAAGTAAGGATTCCAGGCAGAAACACAGTATTCTAGATGCGGTCTGACATATGTTTTGTAAAGTTGCAAAAACAATTTAGCATCCCAACACACAAATGTTTTCTTGAGTATTCCTAGCATGCTGTTGGCTTTATTTACACAGCTATCGATTTAATCATTCCATTTGAGTTTCACTATTACACTAAGGTCGCGCTCAGTAGTAGTCTCAGCTAATTCATTCAATTCATTTTTAATAACTTCAAGTTATTAAAGCATTTTTGGCCAAACGCTATTATATAACTATTAATATAATAGCGTTTGGCCAAAAATGCTTTATATGTTTTATTTATCATTTGTAGAGAATTTTTTATGATTAATAGCCAAGGATTACTTTTATTCGAATATGAAATCAAAAAACACAAAAAATGAATATTTTTAATAAGGTAGAAGTGGATAAATTTTGAAAGAAATTTTAAAAACTAGAAAAATAAATCTTTAAAACCTCATATTTTCATTATTAAATCATTATCGGTTCATCATTTTTTCTAAATGCATTTTGGGATAACCATTTTTGGCCACTCGTTAAAAAAATAATTCATTAATTAATTGGAACAAGTGTAAATAAATTTTATTTGCAGCATCAACCCTTCTTTGTTTTAAAATCGAAATGTTTATCTTTTAATAAGATTTATGTTCGATTATCAAAACTATTTTATATTCTAAATTTTTTAAGAATTACTTCAAGTTGCATTAAATATATCTTAATATTTGTTAGAGATTTCTATAAAGTGATAAAAATTGAAATTTATGATCAAATTTTAATGATGCATAAAATTGCATAACAAAGCATACTTTTATTGATATTTTTTTTCCAATTTTATGTCCTATTTCATGACCATGATTCGAGTATAAAATTATGAAATAATAAAAATTATTTGGATTTTTTATAAAAAAGATTAAAAAAAAATTAACTTGATATATATTAATCATATAAAAATATTATTAATAGCAATAAAATATTTGCTCAGAATTTTAATTTCATATTTTAGAAAAAACTTGATAAAATGAAAAATTTCTTAATTTGCTTTTTTTAATTATTTTTTAAACATGCATTTTCTAGATAAAATGTACTCTTTTCAAAGCTTAGTTTTATTTCAATTTGATTTTTTTTTTATTTAGAACTGAGAACTATTTTTTTTAAAAATATAAACCATTTTTTTAGATTTGGGTCTAAATGTACTTAAAATATTCTAATAAGGTTCATTTATCTGAATGTTTTCTTCCAAAGATAAACAATACTAAGCATAAAAATCCATTCAACAAAGAAAATTGCTATTTAAATTCGCACCGATCAATTGATTGTATATCTGATTCTAGCTACGATTCGATAATATCCAAATCAGCAAGTGAATTCAGACATGATTTTGTCAAAAATCAATCCAAAACTCAAGATATAGTGAAATTAAAAGCAAAAAACCAAGACTCAAATCCATATTGTGCACACGATCTAAAATATAACTATTTTCCATTCCATGGAGATGAATATAAAACCTTTAAAAATCATAAATATGATGTCAGAAATCCTATTTCAAGATACCGCTATCATTTTACTTCTTATTGCTCATATGATTATATCATCACATTAATAAAGGCTTACGAAGAGATTATAACAAACTATTTATATATAATATATGATTATGAAAGAACTTTTTTCCCACGAATTCATGTTTTACCAGCCTCAAAATCAAATTTTAATAAAGAACCTATAAATTCTTACGATAAATTTGTCAAAACAAGAAGAAAAAAAGTTTCAGAAATTATTAAAAAAGCCACTCAAATGATCGATTATTTAGAAAAATTTCTCGGGTCAAATAGAAAAAATAGTTTATCAGATAACGATTCATTAGATCAAATTTCATGCTTTTTAGATTTTGAAAAGGATACAGAAAGCGTTTTTACGACTAATTCTTCAGTTTCTGAAAATTTTAGATGCTTAATTGATGAATATAAAATTTGGGTTAAAATGTGCGAGAGTGAATTTAAAAATTGGTAAAAGAAAAACTTTTATAAATCATTTGATTTTAATAATCCAAGTTTTATAATTTTGAGTAAAACCATATTAGTAATAAATCAATTTTATAATAAAAATTTTCAAGCTTTAAAATTAAATTTTAAAAATATTTAAAAGTAAATCTGATTTTTGATTGCATTGCAAAAAGCAAATACAAAATTGATCTAAAATTTTACTTAGCCATAAAAATTGATAATTTTTGTTTTTTAATATGACTAAAATTTTTATATTTTTCCATAAAAAGAAGAATATAAAAACATATCTAACAAATTATTATTGCAATATAATGGAAAAAAAACTTTATTTTAATCGGATAAAAGTATTTTAATTTGGTTTCTGTGTGTGAAATATAAGTTTATAAGTTGAACATGAAAGTCAATAAACTATGGGATTATTATTAAATGGGTATTTATATTACTTATTTGGGTGTTAAAAAAATATTTTTTGGGTATTTATTTTTTTAAAATTTATTGAAAAAGAAATAAAAACTGGGTACATAAAAATTATTATTGAGTATTAAAAAAAATATCATGAAAAAAATTATTCTCTAATAAATGCATTTTTTGCTGAGGTAGGTCTGCCTCTCTTTCTTTTTTGTCCGATTGGTACTGATTTAGCTATTAATGGAGGACTGACTTCTTTTAATCTAATAGCCATATCAACAATATGCTTGCATATACATGTTTACTCTTTAAGAAAACTAGGACAAGTACCGTAAAACCTCGCGTAATATCCCTCTGAAATTAAAGAAAACACGCTTTAATATCCCATGGTATTTTATCTAAAATTTATCATATTTTAAAAGTGTTAATTTCCCTGGGATATTAAGTAGAACATGTTCAGAAAAATTAATAAAAATTGTCCACTATAATTTTTAAATATTTTATTAGAGACATTTTTTAATTACAAATTTTTTAATTTTATTAATTATTATAAAAAAATAAACTATTTTAATTAAGCATAAAAATAACGGACCAGTATTTTAACAAAAAAAATTATTCTGACTCTGATTCATTTTCGGAAATTTCATCAAAATTTAAATCACTATAAAATTCTTCACAGTTAAACGCATCAAAGTCATCAGATTGATCATAATCATCAATCATGTCAACTTTGTTTTTCTCGATGAACGATTGAAGCTGAACATGAAACTCATAAGCTTGCTTTGAAGTGACTCCGCATCGATCAAAAGATTCACTGATTATTTTTGGCTCCAATTGTTCCCATATTTCGCTAATCCAAATGATAACTTGGGAATATCCAGGGGATTTCAAATTGCCTGCTGCAGTAAAGCTCTTTTCTTCATTAATAAGCCAATTTTGCCATCTGTCAAAATACGCTTTTTTAAGCGGACGCATCCAGCTAACATCAGCTGGCTGAAGAAGGTTAGTAAACCGTTTTGGAACATAAATTGTTTTAATATTATTCTGAGCTAAAGTCTCTTTGACTTTTACTGTAGCATGGCAAGGTGCTTGATCTAAAATTAACACAGGATTTTTTAAATCCTTGCTTGCGATCTTAGGGACAAGGCATCGCTTTATGACTCCATCACAAATCATGTCTTCATTGAAAGTTCCAGATTTGTTATAAATTACTACCACATTGTTGGGCGGTTCAAAATCTTTCAATGGATTAACTCTAGGCACAATTATTAAAGGCTTGAATTTGTATCCGCTTGCAGAAGCAGCAAAACAAACAGAGATTCTAGTTTTTTCATTACCTGAATTTGTCGATGGAACTCTCTTGGCACCAACTTGGTCATAGGTATAATTGCATTTTGCATCAAGGTAGATACTGGTTTCATCTAGATTTATTACCGATGATCGTTGAGTATTAACCAACTCATATCTACACTTATTTATAAAATCTAAAACAATCTCTCTTGAATTATTTGGAAGGTCTCGGCCACTAGTTGTTATTCGCCTTAAGACAAAATTAGATCTCCTCAAAAATCTTGAAAACCATCCATTAGATGCTTTGAAATCTAAACATTCCCGCTTAGCTATTTGAGCTGCTTGTTGTTTAATGGATTTCCCGTCGACCACAAACCCCAACAACCTTTGTTCTAGAATCCACGCTTTAAGTTCTATTTCCAAATTCGGAAACTGTGG
>VANL01000153.1:0-57844 GCA_006352455.1 Brachionus sp. 'Tiscar'
ATGACTCAGTCCTGCCCTAACATATCTCTCACTCAACTCAAACAGTCGATTCGAAACTGTTAATAAATTAAGTTTATCGTGATGCATTATGTTGGATGTTAAATTAGTCACCGTTTTTTTGGTTAATCTGTCATCCCGAAAATATTTAATCTGTCGGTCAATTAGTTTATGTGTCAGTCAGTTAGTTTAATTGTCACTCAATTAGTTTAATTATCAGTGAAGTAGTTTGTTTGTCACCTAATTTAGTCTTTTTGTCAGTAAATTTAGTCTTTTTTGTCAGTAAAATAGGAATTTTTTTGTCAGTCCATTAAATGATGGCCATTATTTTTAAGTTTTCAGCATACAATAACCTAAATTAAAAAATATAAATTATTTGCTTAAATAGTGGCAAATTAAGGCTGACGATAAATTCAATTACTTTTAATCCTAAGAAAATTTTAAATATGCTTTGTAAATTTCCAGAAATTAAAAGTTTAAATGCTATCTGAATTTCTAATTTTAGACTTGTTATTCACTATCTACGTCCTGTGAAACCCTAAATTTCATATTTTTAGAAGGTTCACAAATAATTAAATTTTATACCCAGAAGTGTAAAAAAGCTAGTTTTTTAAAATGTTGTAGATATTTCAGACCCAGATATTCAGTGATAAAATTGAAATATTTTTTAAAATTATATATAATCTGAAAGAAAATAAAATTTTCTACACTTTGGTAAATAGTTTAAAAAAAAATAGGTTTGCCAATTTTTATTATTGAATATTATAAAAAAAAACATTTTTGCTCACTTAAATCATATGGAGACCCAGGGATCACTTAAGGCCCTTTTTTTTTAAAATAAACTTGACAAAATTCTGAAAAAATCTATGGTATTATTTTTTTGAATTTTAGCTTTATTTTTTACAAATAAATTCACAAAATCATGCTATTTCATTTAGTATAAAATTTAATTATTTTTGAACCTCCCAAAAATTATGAAAATAGGGTTTCACAGGACGTAGATAATGAATAACAAGTCTAAAATTAGAAATTCAGATAGCATTTAAGTTTTGAATTTCTTATTATTATTGGAACTTTATTCTTACTTTATTATTATTTCTTTTTACTTGATATGTAAAAATGTAACATTAATTTAGTATAGCAACCATCATTTGTAATAAGATAAAAACATGTTTCAATAAAAAAAAATTGAAATTCCCAAAATTATAAATTGATTTATCTCATTTTAATAGTTTCTGAAAATACCCACAACCCATTTTTGACTAAAAAATAATTTTTGTCAAAATCAATTGAATATTTCTGCTCTTTTAAATGAATAGTAGCTTTTTTTGAATCTATTTTTTAGATACATAATTCGTCGAGAAAACACTTGTAAAAATTCCTTAGTAAGAGATAATTTTATAATAAATCTTTTGTAAGCCCGCGATAGCTCAGTTGGCAGAGCGGAGGACTGTAGAGTTAGATACAAAGCGATCCTTAGGTCAGTGGTTCAAATCCGCTTCGCGGGATTTTTTTTCTAAATTTCTAAATTTTTTAAAAAATAAAAATATTCTTCTATTTTTCTTAGATTAAATTGCTAAATTAATTAAATTTAAGAATTTTTTTTTAAGAAAAATTTATTTACAATAATTGAAAATAAATCAACAGAATAGTTTTATTTTTAATTTAATTAGATTTTTTATTTCTCTAAACCATCAGACCATGAGCCACTTAAAAAAAATATTATTATAAAGCGATAATAATTACTCTAGAATTTTACCGAGGTATATCACTATATGCTGCAGGATCCATCGGATCAATTTCATCCTTATGCAATTTTTTGTTTTTTTTTCTTTTATTATCCTGTCGACTGGAATCTCCTTTCTTGGCTTCTTTGAAAGACGACTGTATAATGATTTCTGATTCTTTAGTCTCTACATAATTGGCTTTTATCTAACTTTTTATTATCAATGCATGATGAATTTACTTTTTTCTATTTTTGCTTTTGGATGCGAAGGTGACATCCAACAAACTTGATCGGTTTCAATATTCCAGTAATAGTATCTATTTCTTAAATAAAATATCAAAATTAAAAATTTCATAGTATCCTTTAATATTTACGTGCTTAAATCTGGAACTTCAACCCAATTAGGTGGAAGGGGGTATATTTTTAGCATTCTTAAGCGTCTTTTTTCCATTACTGGATGATGCTGAAATTTCTTATTTCCGATTTTTTCAGAATAAATACTTGAACTCGTTCTTTGACCATCTGTTTGATTACTATCTTCCTATGTTTTTTTGTTAAAAAAATAAAAATAAATTAATAAAATTTAAAAATAAACCAACTTGAAATTCATTTGGATCATCATAACTCTCGGCAATGACTTCCTCTTCTTCACTTGAGCGTTTTGTAGTAAATTCGCCTGTTAAAATAAAATAACAAATTTAATTTATTTAAAAAAAAAATTTAAATACTTTTATCTTTATTTTCGCCATTTCCGATTAAACCTCGTTTGGCGAGTCTTGCCTGAAGAGCTGGCGGTAAAGGCATTTTTTTATTTCTAATTATAAATTCAATAAATTATACGATTTAAAAACATTTTTGATAATATTCAATTACTTTCAAAATTATGTTAAAGTTTTTTCAGTTTATTTGACACATCCATTTTTCACTTTTTTATTTAATTTTTTTATTTTTTAACAACGCTTTTCTAAATTGATTTAAAAAGAATTCTAATTATCATTTTTTTTATATTTGGGGATAAAAAAGATTTTTAAAATTTTAATTGTTTAAAGATAGCAAATTGATCATTATATTTTCATCACAAGTAAATTGAATTTTTAATTTAACTAAAAAAAAGTAGATTAAAAATATTTTTGAAAAAAACTTCAATTAAAGCCCAATAAATAAATCTTTTTTAAGATTGAGATTTTGGTCGATTTTTGATAGATCATTTTTTAAACTATTTAATAAATCAGAAAAAACATTGGCACCATTGTTGCTGTGATCAGTTGACGATCTCAAAATATGTTGATGTTTTGAAGCAAAAAGTTCACCATAGTCTAGTCAGATATGAAAGAATCCAAAAAATTTTTGATTCAAGCATATTTAAACAAATTTTATATATGAAAATTTTTTTCTTTAAAAATTTATTTTTAGTATATTTGAAATATTAAATAAAAAATAATATATAGTTCTCGAATAAAAATTATTGATTTCATTAACTTTAAAAAAAATTCTTATCAAAATAAAAAATATTTTGAAATGATGATTTTCTAATCTTATTTATTTTATTTTTTATATTTAGAAAAAAACTGATTTATTTTAAGGTGTGTGCTCGTAAATTAAATTTGAACCAGAAATTCTAATTATGTTATGATTGAAACAACTTCTTGATGGCTATTTAGCCTTGAGTTCAGTTTTAAACAGAAAAAATTATTTTATTTTTTTTATTTTCGATTAAAAAACCTTTTTAAAAAAACATAAAAATTTTAAATAGGAAATTTATTGAATAAAAAAAACATTAAATTTTTCAATCATTTTAAAATTGTATTAAAGAAATTAAAACTATATACAATATTTCTTTATTTATTTTACTTTTTTAACTTTTAGTCAATTTTGTAAAAAAAATAATTTTTTTGTCATCAGATCAAATGAATTTTTTAATTTTAATTGTTTGAATGATGATTTATTAGTAAAAATTTATAAGAAATCGAAAATAATATTATTACATACAATTTAGAATAGAAAATATAATTGTTTCTTTACTCTAGCTTTAAGAGTTAGCCATCTGGTTAACTAAGATAAGAAATCTTTATCGAAATAGCATTACAAAGATTAATTTTTATCATTTTTATTAAGTAATATTCAAAAAAAATATGACTTTTCCCATCCATAATGTGAATATAAATACAAAAAAAATATTTTTTTAATTATCTAAAAAAATAAAAACAAAAATGAGAGGATTGATTCTAGTTTTCGCTCTTGTCTGTGCTGCTTCAGCTCTAGACTCATCATTAAATGCTTATTGGCAATCATTTAAGACTGTCCACCAAAAAGCCTATGCTAATCCATCGGAAGAATTATATAGACGCCAAATTTGGGAAAACAATCTTCAATTTATCAGACAACACAATCAAGAAGCCCAATTAGGTCATCACACTTTCACTGTAGCCATGAACAAATTCGGTGATTTGGTAAACAATTTTTTAATTAATTAAAGTAAAAGGTTTTTATCTTTTCAATTCTATCTAGACTGGTCAAGAATTCGCCATGTATAACGGTTTTAATATGACCATGAACAGAAGAGTAGGCAGAAGATTCATGCCAAAAAATGTAGCTGTCCCAGATGCTGTTGATTGGAGAACTCAAGGATATGTCACTCCAGTTAAAGATCAAGGACAATGTGGTTCATGCTGGGCTTTCTCAGCTGTCGCCTCTTTGGAAGGTCAACACTTCAAACAATCTGGTAACCTAGTTTCTTTGTCTGAACAAAATTTGGTCGATTGTTCAAGAAAATACGGCAACATGGGTTGCAACGGTGGTTTGATGGATCAAGCTTTCGAATACATCAAAGCTAATAGTGGTATTGATACTGAAGACTCATATCCATACACTGCTAGAGACGGAAAATGCAAATTTGACCCAGCTAACGTTGGAGCCACTGATACTGGATACGTTGATATTCCACAAGGTGATGAAAAAGCTTTAACCGAAGCTATTGCTACCATTGGTCCAATTTCAGTAGCTATTGATGCCAGCAGAAGTTCATTCCAATTCTATTCAAAAGGCATCTACTCAGATAAAGGATGCAGCTCAACAAGACTTGATCATGGTGTTACTGCTGTTGGTTACGATTCAATGGGTCAAGGAAAAGACTACTACATAGTTAAAAACTCATGGGGAACTAGCTGGGGTGATAAAGGCTATATTTGGATTGCTCGTAATGACAAAAACATGTGCGGTATTGCCACTGCTGCTTCATATCCATTAGTTTAAATCAAATTTTTCATTCAATTAATTTTTTTTTTCTAAATAAATTATATAAAATTAACAGTTTGAATTTATGAATGTAACTCGAATCGAGTTAAATAATTTAAAGACACCAAATCAATACCAAAAATGTAATTTAAAATATAAAGATTAATTTTTTATTTAGACAAGAATTTAAGAGTATTCGATTTCATCAATCAGTATTATAAAAATTAAAAAAATTTATTCAATAATATTTTTCAAAAATGCTTTTAGAATATTTAACATTGTTCAAAATCCTTTTGGCATTATCCAAAGGAGAAGAGTATGACAATTTTGATGAAATAGCCATAACTGAAACATGTCCATTTCAAACAAATAAATTTTTATGCAATCCAAATACCAGATACGCAAAATTAGACGGATCATGTAATAATTTACAAAAGCCTTGGTTGGGTAAAGCATTCATTCCGTTTAAAAGATATATTCGTCCTGTTTATGACGATCAAGCTAATTCTCCAAGAATTAGATCAGTCTCAGGTAAATTTCTACCTAATCCGAGAACTTTAAGCTTGTTATTTGCAATGGATCAATCAAATTATGAAATATTTTATACACATTTACTTCCAATTTTTGGTCAATTTGTCGCTCATGATTTGACCAATTCACCTCCTAGTCAAGGTTTGCCTTTTCAAAAATTGACACTTTTTTGTTAATTTTTTTTTTAGATTCAGCTGGTAATAGCATAAGCTGTGATTGCTCGCGTTCACAATCGGAATGCATTTCGATATCAATGCCTTCAAACGAGAATATAATGAGAATGTCTTGCATGAGATTGACAAGAACTGCACCTGCTAACTCGTTTTTAAATTGCGGATTTTGTACTTTTTAATTGAAATTCAATTCTCATTTGCTTAATTAAATTTTAAGTGAAACGCGAACAATTGAATACGATGACTTCGTTCTTGGACGGCTCACAAATATATGGATCAAATGAAGAGCGTTCAAATTCTTTGAGACTTTTCCAAGGAGGTTTATTGAAGAGCAGTCGTGGAACAACTTTAAGACAATTTTTGCCATTATCACAAGCAAAATGTAGCGATGAAAATATCATGACATTTTGTTTCATGGCTGGAGAAGATCGAACAAGTGAAAATTTAGGACTTGTTGGAGTACAAACTTTGTTCATGAGAGAGCATAATCGTATAGCTACTGAATTAAGTAGAATTAACCCTCACTGGAATGATCAGACACTGTATATGGAAACCAGAAAGCTAATTATTGGAATTTATCAGCATATAATTTACAAGGAATGGCTCCCGACTACAATTAGTCAAAATTATGCATTAAAAGTTGATTTATTGCCTTCACCATATTTTGAATTCTCAAACAAATACAACCCTAATACAAATCCAACAATTTCCAATGAGTTCGCAACTGCAGCATTTAGGTTTGGTCACACCTTAGTAAGAAATAATTTTGGCAGATATGATGGAAATGGCAACATGATTGCTGCATCATTGAATATATCTGATATAATTTTTAAAAATGTTCAAGCTTATAAGTTAGAAATTGAATTTTAGTATTTTATTAGCTTATGATTTTAATTAAGTACATTGACTGGAGGCATTGAATCAATATTCTTGGGTCTTCTAAATGAGCCTGCGGCAAAATACGATTCAAATTTAGCAGACACACTTCAAAATCATTTATTTGAGTTTAAATCAGCAGACGGCTCTATTCAAGCATTGGATTTATTAGCTGCAAATATAAATAGAGGAAGAGACCATGGAATTGCACCTTATAATAGTTACAGACAAAAATGTGGCTTGCGGTTGGCATATAATTTTCAAGATTTTACTGATGTTATGTCTTGGGAAAATGTTCAAAAACTTGCCAATGTTTATGAGTAATAAGAAAAAGTATTAAAACATTTTTGATAATTTTTTATTTTATTATAGGAACGTTAATGATGTTGATTTGTATTTGGCTGGACTGTTTGAGTATCCTGTTTCTGGAGGTGTTGTAGGACCAACTTTTGCATGTTTGATTGCCAATCAATTCAAAGACTTGAAAGTTGGTGATAGATATTTTTATGAAAACGGACCGTCTAAAAGTGCATTTACCATCGATCAGTTGAATGAAATTAAGAAAATATCTTTATCTCGTTTAATTTGTAACGATTTTGATGTTAATTTGATTCAAATAAATGTTTTCAAGATAAATAGCGAAAAGTAAGCTAAAAAATTGCAGTATACTTTTTTTCATTTTTATACTTTCTTTAAGGGTTATGTGTAATCAAATACCTAAATTGGATTTAAACAAATGGAAAGCTTATTGATTAATTTAAAAAAGAATTTGGTTTATTTTTTTAATAAATGAAAAAAAAAAAATATAAACATAAATTTATAAAATTTTTGATTTAAGATTTAAAAATTTTTATTTGATTTAAAAAAAATATTAAAAGCATTTGCGATGTTGACATCTCATTAATAGAGAATTAGTTTATTTAACATTTTTTAAATTAATTTGTTTTTTAATTTTTATCTTAAATTGAACTTTTCTAAGATATTTGTTTTGAAATCGTTTCGAAAACATTCTAAGTTATCTAAAAAATTGTATTCAAAATAAAATAAAATTCAAATTTAAAATCATACATTTATAATAAGCTTTTCATTTAAATATTTTAGACAAAAGATCTAAAAAAAAAGACAAGAATATAAGCTATGAACATTAGCTTTCTTTTTTATTTTTAAAGTGAATTTTAAAAAAATTGATAAAAAAGTAGATTAAAATTTTTAAAAAATGTCAAAATGACATCGCGATTCAGTGCACAGTGATTCAGAAATATTCAATTTTTTGGTTCAGTAAAATTTGTTATTTAATCTCAAATAAAGGATTAACAATAAAATTTCAGATTTCACATATTTTCAAAAAAGTTTTTCATAAATAATTTAAAAGAAATAAAAATTTAATTACATTTATCAGGTGATAATCTTTTTTTCTAGATGAATTAAAAAACGAATACTTTTACTTTTTTACTTTATTGCTTTATTTTTCTTAAAAAAACTCTTCAAATCGTGTTATTTTTAACAAATTTGTCAAATTTGAATTCTTTTATTAGAATTTTTAGATGAAACTAAAGAATTCGATATTTTTAGGTGCTCAACTACTGTTTTTTTCGATTTTCCTGAAAAATATGCTTTTAAGACTTGATAAATATGCTTTTAAAAATAACATGATTTGAAAAGATTTTTTAATCTTAAACTCTTCTTTTTTTTAAATCGAGGTTACATTTGCTTTAAATTGAGCTGCCATTTATTTTTAAATCACAATCTTATGCTATGAAGAGAATTTACTTTAGGATAGACTTTACAAGAAAAGTTCCGAAATGAAATCAAATTTCAAATTACGAGCCCTCAATGAGTTAAAAAATTAATTTATATTTTCAGAATTGTTGGTGATGCATTTAGAAATTTAGATGAAAAAAAAAATTGAATTTCATTTTTTTATACGTTTAATATCTGTTTTTGGATTTTTTCCAAAATAAAAATAATTTTTAATTAATAAAACTAGTTTATTGAAAATTTTTTTTTTAATTTATAACTTTTTTATTCTAAAAGAATATAGAAAAAAAAAAAAGAGATAAATTTTTAAATATTTTTATTTTTTAATCAATTAATTAAATTCAATTATATTTGATTGTGTGTTTGTCTAGTCAAATCTTTGATGTTAAGAGTGTGTAGAAATATGTATAGATTCTATTTACAACATACAAGATAAAAAATAAAAAGAGATTCTAAAAAAATCCAAAATAAAAAACCAAAAAAAAAAAATATTTAAACATATTCGATATTTCACTATTGCTATTCGACATAGAGTTTCATCGCCCAAATTGATGCCTTACTGTGTACACAATATAACCCCGAATATTACTTAGTTGCGCGCTCATATAATTTCATTCCCTCCCATCTCAAATAGATAGATTTAACATTTAAAAATAATTTCTCCCTAAAATGATACAACAAATCAAATACTTCTAGAATTTTACACCAAACGCTTTTTGGTCAAGTGGAAAGAATTCATAAAAAATTAGAAAATTAAAACAAAAAGAAGAAATGAAAAAAAAAAAAACTACATTAACCATTTGAAAAAAAACCTCCAAAAAAACCTTTAAAAATTTACATCCAAATTCTTAGTCGGATTGTCTAATACGCTTGCTATCCGATTCCGATTTACCATTTTTTTTTATACTCAAATCTAGACCATGCTCATCATTTTCTCTTTTTTTTCCATTACTATTCGTTTGAGACTTATTTTGAGATGTTTTAACGGGCAATTTAACACCTGAGCCACTACCCGATTTGCTCGACTTATTCTTACTTTTATCGTCATTGGATGCGCTATTGCTAAAAGAGTTCAATTGAGCCAATGCACTAAACATGCTCGGATCTAATCCGCCAGATTGAGCCGACAATGCACTCAGTAGTTCAGTAGGTAGTTTGCTAAAGTCGGTTCCGGGCATTCCGAAAGGTGGAGGTGGCATAAAACCTGGAGGCAAACCTGGCATGCTTGAGCCAGCACCAAAATTCATCAAATTACTCATCAAAAAGCCAAGATCGGAATTACTTGCCATGTCAAGACCATGAGACTGCTGCTGCTGCTGCTGTTGTTGTTGTTGCTGCTGATGTTGAGCAGAGGACAAATTACTCGAGGCGGACAGCGCAGGCGAGAGGCTGTGCGCTCGATCGGGCGACGGTGATTTATTTTTTGAATTTTTTTGGCCAAATTGTGAATTGAACATAAACGGATTTGCCGCCGGATTAAATTGAGAAAAATTCATCATTTCTTGTAGCAATTTTTCTTGTTCCATCATGGAAGCCAATGCTGTTAGATTGTTCGGATTTGTCGGATCGAATTGGGACATTGCCGCAGCTAGAGTGGAAAAATCAGGCGTAGCCGGCTTAGCTTCACTTTTGGACGACTTTTGACCATGTTTAGACTCAGTTTTGGATATTTTCGAATCTTTTTGCTTAGATTCAACTTGATTTTTGTGATTATTTTTAGACAAATTTGAATTTTTAAATTCGTTTTTGTCCGAATTAGAAGAGCACGGCATGCTTTTTCTACTTTCGGACTTTGATTTAAAATCTTTAGGCTTTGGATCTGGTTTTGATTTGTTTTGAGCAGGCGAATTTAGGCCAGCCAAATTTTGCATGGCCACTAGTTGACTAGACAATTCGTCCAATGAGTTCATGTCAATGCCTGGCGGCATTTTAGGCAAATCTTTGAGAAAATCCATTGGATTCATTCCGGGCAGGCCAGGTGCAAACGGCGGCAATAGGAACGGACTAAATCCGGCCGGGCTGCCGAACGGCATTGCAGGCGAATTAGAGGACGACGTTTGGCCAGCTAGAGCGGCGGCCATGAAACCCGCCAGCGGATTATTCATGTCCAATGCTCCACTTGTGTTAAACAAATCGTTTAATTGACTGTTTGGCTTTGGTGTTTGCTTTGATTTTGTAGCTAGTCCGTTTGGCTTGGGAGTTGTTGATGGCGACGGTTCACTTGTGTTTTTGCTAGTTGTTTTTTGACCTTTTATAGTTAAACGTGATTTGACTATTTCAGGTAATTTATTGCCAAATTTGGCGCGAACTAAATCAGTACAAGACGAATCTATGTAGATTTGTTCGTTTTTTTCCAAAAATGATGCCAAGTGCTTAAACGGCGGTACTTTTACCGAATTGACACGTTTGTTTGTCAATTTGTTGTATAAAATTAGCTGTGGATTTGAGCTCGGACGTGGCGATTGTTGAACTGACGAGCTATTCGACTCGGGTCGAGCAGGCTCATCGTCGTTTTTCTTAGTTTCGACTGAGTGACTTTGTAAGCCGAACGCCGAGTTTTTCATGGTCATATTGAGAATTTCCTGCTCGTCGGGCAAATAGTTCGGATGGGCAAGCAGCCATAGAGGCAATTCGGCACGTTTGGGCGCTTTTGACCCAGTTAGCTTGGTTCCGTCAGTCATGTTGATTACAGATATGCGTTCTTCGGGATCCTGACCGGACGCCATGAATAGAGCGGCCAGAGCAGCCAAGTCGTTTGGATTCATGAGACTCTGAGGCTGAGGCGGACTAGGCTCTTTTTTTTTTGGCTTTTTGGACACTTTGGTCGACGACGAACTAGACGAAGCGTCGCTATTCTCCGAGTCCATTTGTGTCTTTGAACGACAGGGCTTAGGTCGCATTATTTCACCAGGTTCCAAAAACTTGCTCGTATTGTTCTCGTCAATGGCGTCCAGCGATTTGAAGCCGTACTGGTCGTACTTTGGCGGACGACCTCTCTTCGGTCTCGAGCTTCCCTTATACTCTGAATCATTGTCATGGCTCATGTTGTCGTCATCGTCTTCAACCGAACAATTGTCTGTTAAAAATATATTTGGCGATTGTACCAAATTGGTTATGCTCAATGGATTCGAAACTGATAGTTGAGAATTTGACGCTGATGGCAATATTCCATTCGGGTACAATTTTTGAGCAGGCCATTCGCCTGTTTCAAACAGTGTTATTATATTCTCCAAACGATTTAGTATGACTCTATCTTTTGGCCAAAGAATCATTGGCACAACGCCTACTTGAAAATAAGCGTTTGGTTCACACAACTCTTGTTCGTCTTTAATCTTTGATTCACTTTCGGCTTTATCAAAATTATCATCATCATTTTCTTTTTTAATAATTTCATCTTTTTTAACATTTTCATCATTTTTGACATTTTCATCTTTTTTGACATTTTCATCATTTTTGACATTTTCATCATTTTTAACATTTTCATCATTTTTAACATTTTCATCATTTTTGACATTTTCATCATTTTCATCAGTTTCTTTTTTCACACTTTCATCATTTTCTTTCATAACATTTTCATCTGTTTGTTTGTCACACTCAAATTCTAATTTATTCTCATTATCCTGATTAGTGTCCAATTTATCATCTTTATTTTCTTGTATATTATCAGCATCACTTTTATCAACATTTTGACCACTATTTTCAGCATCGTTTTCGTTTTGATTTTCATTTTTAATTTGTTTATTTGAACTATTTTCGGTCTCATCACTTGAACTAGTGTCCATGCGAGTACATTTTTTCTCCGGTGATGCTTCGTCAATGACTAGCTCTTTTTGACTAGTGTCAATAATTTCAGATTTATCGTCTTGTTTATCATCTAAACATTGTGCTTTATCATCCTCATTTGCATGGTCTTGTTCTACTTGGCTCTCTTCTTTGACACATTGAGTGCCATTTTTTTTGAATGAATCTTGAATTTTGTTTTGATTCTGAAAATAAAATTGTATCGGATCCATAATTCGATTTTCGTACTCGAGAGCTTTGTTCTCCTCGTCCATTAGCCGCTCAATGTGCTTAGTATAGGCGGTCAAGTCAGATTTGAACGAATACTCGGCATCATTGTAGTAGTAGTAGTCGGACCTGGCTAGGCCGTGTCTGGCCGCGGCCTTGAGAAGCTCCTTGTCATGCTTGCCCGGAATGTACCAGTCGGGCAGGTCGGCCGTAAATGTGCACTTGGTCAAAATATTGTCCAAATCGTCCGATTTGAGAATATCGAGACGTATCTTGTTCATCATTTCTATTCGTTGTAGACATCGAACGGCGCGCTCTTCAGTTATCGGCTCAACGGGCACTTCGATCACTGGCGCCGAATCTTCGTCACTCAGCTTATTTGACACCTTTTTGCACATATACACAAATGACAAATAGTAATCGGTTAGTGTGTCGTCAAGTTTTTTGTCCAATTGGCCAATTTCTCTGAATTTGTCCCAAGCGAACACAAGATTGTCTTTGTCCAAACAATCGACTCCAAACACCGATATTGTTTTGTAGAAATTTTGCTCTTCGCGTCTCGACCATTTGGATTGCTTTTCAATTTGTTTGGCCTGTGCTCGCTCTTGATTAACGGCCATTTTAGACAAGCGTTTTTCTTGACGTTCCGCATTTCGTCTTGACATTAGCTGCTCTTGTTTTTTGTACTTTTGCACAGTGGCTATCAATCGCCTAAGACGATTGTTCATCTCGGACACACTCGGAAATTTTTTATACTCAACACCTGAATTCGGTGCATTGTCTTCTCTTGACTTGGTTACTTGTTCATCGGTTTCCATATCGGCATTATCGTCGTTGTTGTTACCTTCTTGTTCGTCAAGTAGATCTTTGTCATCCGGCGGTCCACACAAACTCAAAAAGACCAACTTTGGATCCGATCTGACCAAATTGTATTTTTCAAATCCGTGTTTGTACACACCGAGTACGATTGAGTTATCGCATGACTTGTCCCACCAGTCAGCAGGCAAATCAAATTGAACATCTGGCAAATTTAGATCAACATTTTCATAGCTAATTTCCTTATCGTCTGCATCAAGTCTATTGGCGTAATCTTCGCCGAGCATTTCGCTTTTTATATAAAACAGCATGCGCAGCCGTAGAAGAATCTTATTTGCTTGCTTGATTAGGTGTTTTTTGTAATTGTCGTCGGCAAGTAGTTCTTCGGCGTTTTTGGCCCATTCCATTTCAGTGCCAGGCTTGTCGGCTTCTTGGGTCTCTTGATTGAGAGGACGCGGACGACGACCACGGACCACCGGTGCGGCCAAACCTTGGTGATTTTTCAAATCGGCAAAGTTCGACTTACACGGATCGATCAAATCGAGCACAAACTGTTTGATGGTTTCGTCACCACTGTAGTTTTTAATTGTATAGGCAATGATTGTGCGCGATAGATTTTCGACGTCTTGTTCGGTTTGAACTTGGGCACCGCGTCTCTTCGACGACAGCTCGAGATTATTTAGAATTTTAGACCATCTTGACCAACCGTAAATTAAAAGTAATTTTTCAACTTTGTAGCATTCTTCGCGCGACCACACATTCGAATCTTCATCGTCGTCGTTTGCGCCTTCGTCGTAGCCTTTGAACGGAGCATCGTCGCTGGCGCCAGGTCGGCCGCGCCGTTTCTTTCGTTTTTTGTCGCCTTTGTCTTTGTTCTCGTCCGAGTCCGACGATGAATACTCGGATTCGTCCATTACGTCGTCAGGGCCGCCGTAGCGCCTAGTTTGAGTACGTCTACGCGGTTCGTAAATAATTCTCTCGTCTTTAGGATTTAGTTTTTCTTCCAGATCAATTTCGGCTTTTTTGGCCCATTTTTGCCAAAAATCTGGATCGTCTAAAGCAATGTCATTTGTTTCGCTAGTTTGAAAACTTGCCTTGGAAAATGTCGATCCTTTTTGGCCTCCTTCAATTTGAATTACAGTCGAACGCTGCTGCAATATTTTGTCAATGTCTTCTTCACAAAATTTATCGCCTGCATTATCATCCTCCATGATGGCACCATAGGCACCTTTTTTCAACAAATCCTCGATTTCTTTTTTGGTCATTTGAGAATTTTGACCCGCTGCAGCATTAAATTTGTCTTCATTGCGCATCGACTGTAATATGGCTTTGTCCAGACCCAACTTAAGTGATGCTCGATCGAACATCTCTCGTTCGTAAGTATTACGAGTAATTAACCTGTAAATTTTGACAGATTTTTGTTGACCTATACGATGCACTCGAGCTTGAGCTTGCAAGTCATTCTGCGGATTCCAATCCGAATCGTATATAATGACCGTATCGGCCGCAGTCAGATTTATGCCCAGACCTCCAGCTCTGGTACAAAGCAAAAATGCAAATCTATCAGAGTCCGGTTTTGAGTAGCGATCAATGGCTTCTTGACGTGCCTCGCCTCGAATTCGACCGTCCAGACGTTCATAAGTAAATCTCATTTGAATCAAATAGTCTTCTAATATGTCTAATACACGGATCATCTGTGAAAATATTAGAACTCGATGTCCGCCGGCTTTAAGCTTTGGCAATAGTTTGTCAACCAACACCAGTTTACCAGATGCTTGTACCATTGCATTTAAGCTCGCTTTTTCTTGATTGTCAATTCGGTTTCTCTCCCCATATTCGGCTATTATTTGATCTTCAGCTCCTTTAATTTAAAAATAATTATATTTTTAACCTAAAATAGTTTTTCTGATGTAATTAAAATACAAAAAATAAAACATAAATAAAATTTAAAACGATTATTGATCTTGTTTACCTAAAAAAAAAAGAAAATAAATTTTTAATTTAAAAAAAAGGCTGCAAAATCAACGTTGCATTATTTTTTAAAATATATTTTATTTTTTTAAATTTTTAATTTATCAAAAAAATAGAGATTTTTTGTTTTTTTAAATTCCTAAATTACACAATACCTTAATAATTTTAAAAATAAAATTAATTCAGCTCGCTTCTAATCAGCTCATAGTAAATCAAATTATATACTCAGCATTAGCATGGCGAATGTCATCATTATCGATCAATAAGAAAAAACCAATGAAAAAAAAAAGATAATGTTTAACTTAGTTTTTTTTTTTTAAATTTAAATTATTTATCTTCAATAAATCGAATTGACAAAATTTTTTGTTAATAAAAAATAAGAATGTCTTTAGAAAAAATTCTCATTTTAAAATATCTATTCATGCAAAAAAAATTACCGTCAATTAAATATGGGTGATTGCAGCATTTTCTAAGCTCCATCATTGTATTCATTAAATTTGGCACATTAGCACCGGAAGCACCGCGTGTCAAAAATTGAAAATTTCTCTCCAAAATAGCTCGATAGTATTTTTTTTGTGTGTTGGTAAGTTCAACCTCTACAATTGTTTCCTCTTTAGGCTTAAGATTTTTTTCCACATCTTCTTTGAGACGTCTGAGCATCATAGGCTTGAGGACAGCTTGCAATTTTTGCACTTGAGTGTCTGTTTTCAATTCGCCATATTCTTGCATGAACTCAACTGACGATTGAAATTGTTGTGGCTCGAGAAAATTCAACAAACTAAAGAGCTCTTCGACATTGTTCTGCAATGGCGTGCCAGTCAAAAGAACTTTGTGCTCGATGTCCATGAAGCGCAAGCCTTCAATAAGCTTGCAATTTTTGTTCTTTAGTCGGTGAGCTTCGTCTATAATCAAATTTCGCCACTTGAACGAACAAAATAGTGGCACATCTGACATCAAAACTTCATAAGTTGTTATCAATGCGTTAAATTTAACTATTTTTTTATTTTTGTTATCACTATCTTTGAAATAAAACTCATAGTCTTGGATCATTTGTCGTGAAATAGTCGAGCCATGATAAACAATCACATTAAAATCAGTCCATGTTTCGAATTCTCTAATCCAATTTCCGATAGTCGATAGAGGAACGAGTATCAAAGATGGCCCAGTAATACCGTAGTAGGCAACCTCTTGCAAAAAAGTGATCGATTGAACTGTCTTGCCGAGACCCATTTCATCTGCTAGAATACAATTTCGACCATTGAGCCAGCAAAAAATCAGCCAATTGATGCCTTCTAGCTGGTATTCTCTAATACGATTGTTGTTTTTGTACACTCTCGACTCGGTAAGCTTATTCCATTTGTCCACTTTTGGCCTCGACACATATTTTAGATGTATGTCTGGAACTAGCGTGTTTATTTGACGAAATCTTTCGATTTTTTTCACATTTTTAATGTCGGACTCAAGCTCCCAGCTGGACTCATCGTAGGCCAACGCCTTCCACTTGACCAAAAAGTATTTTAACTTATTACCAGGTTTTTGCAAGTCGTCCGCCTCATATTCGTCAAGTATACGATCAATGACCACATAGTCAGGATTATAGAGTTCATCGTAATCGTTGTTGTAGCCATTGTTTGCGTCTGGATCGTCCCAATCGTACACTTGCGTTTGTTGTTTTTTGACTCGAAAGCGTTTAATTTTTTGATCAATTCGTTTATCACTGTAAAATAGTTCGTCACGTGATCGCCATTCGCAATGCAAATAAGACAAATTTTTGTATTTAACATAAAATTCTTCAACTTCAACTTCGCCATCTGTTTCATACTCGCTCACTTCTTCTTCGTCTTCTTCGTTTTGCTTAACCGGTTCACTTTTATCATCACATTTATCCTCGCTTTTACTCTCCTCCAAATTTTCCTTATTTTCTTCGCCTGTCGGCGGACCCAAATCCATTTTTTCCTCACTACTCTGAACCGGCTCTGGTTCACTAATTTTATTCTCACTTTCAGCCTGTACACTCTCAGTTTTTTCTATTTTTTTCTCCACTTTGCGTTTTGTTTTTCGTTTAAAAAGTCTAATACCAAGAATTTTGTCAACTAGCAAATTATCACTGCTAGCAAATTCGATATTTCCTTTTTTTTCCGTATTTTCTTCTATTTCCGGCTCATTTTCTTTAGCAGGCAATAGCAAATCTTCTTCTTTAATAGCCGAATCGGAATACTTTTGACGCTTGACACATCTAGTCGAGCGTCTCTTTTCGCCAGCCTGTAATAGCTTAGCAGTAGTTTCATCACTATGCACTTCTTCGGCCACTCCATTAGTGTCCTCTTGGCTATTGCTTTCCTCGCGTTTTACTCGACTGGCAACCGCTGGCGACAAATTAAACTCATCCGAATCGTCCGATTCTGCCTCTTCGTCCGACGATGTCTTCTTTCGTTTTTTTCTCTTATTTTTTTGCATCAATTTAACAAGTGCTGATTTGCGTCTACCACGATTAACCGATGAGACAACAAAACTTGATTCTTTTTTTTTCGATTTTTTCTCTTCGTCCTCTTGCTGTATTGTTTCAGTAGTATCTTGAGTCGATTCATTTTGAGGTAAATTTCTAATCTTTTTTTTAGTGTATTTTCTTTTCTTGCGAATTGCAGCATCGTTTTCGGTCTCTTCGTCTTTTTTCTTTCTGCCTTTGGACTTTTTCTGCTCGTTTATTGTTTCGTCTTCCTTAGAATCGGAGCCGTCAAAGTCCGAGTCTTTTTTGTCATCGGCCTCAGACTCGGATGCTGACAAATCTTTCATTTTATATTTCTTCATAAAATCGTCTATAGTTGCATCTATTTTCGATTGAGTAGAAGCCGATATGTTTTCTTCTTCCAATTTTGGCTTTATATTGCGTACCTTTTTGGGCGATTGATTTAATGATGAATTGGTAGTGGGCACGGACATGGGTACGGGCTGATTTGACGTGTTATCGGGCCCGTTTTGAGCATGATTTGGATCAGGTTTTGGCAATATTGGCGCGTATACAGTTACTGGAGTAGTCTGAGGTTTTAAAATTGGCGTCGCGGTGAACTGAGCTCCGTTCGGAAACGAATTTTGATTTGGCTGCGGAAAAACGCCAGGTGCCGGCGAAATAACTGGTGCTTGGTTAGGCATTGGCATATTAGGCTGAGGAAAACCAGCAGCAGGTTTTTGGAACACGGGTGGATATACAGACGGTTGAATGTTAGTCATTGGTCGATTAATCGGATGAAAAGGCTGAGACGGCTGCGGAGGATAATTTGTTCCGTTTTGAATAGATGTTTGTGGCGAGGGAGCTGTATCGGTTTCTTTATCCGGAATGCGCTTGGTTTCGTCTTCGTTGCCAGGCGATGACGTGTCCGATGTTTTTGATTTTGTTTTGGATCTAGATCGTTTGGGTGTAACATCGACCGATTTTGGAGATTCGATATTTTTCGGTGACATTTGACTGATTGGTGTCTTTTCCATCTCAGGTGTTTTCGGTATCGACACTTGTTGTGGAAAATTCGGATAATTTTGTGTATTCATTCTCGTAGGTGTGTTCATAACCGGGTATTGGTTAGATACACCATAACTTGGCGTATAATATGGATTATACTGCTGCTGTTGCTGCTGCTGCTGCTGCTGCTGTTGTTGTTGTGTCGGCTGCGGTTGTGGCTGTTGTTGTTGGTTGTTTTGATAATATGCTTGATTAGGACTAGTTTGCGGTTGATTTACACCGTAAGCATTCGATTGGTACATATTTGATGCAACTGGGGACATATTTGGGTTCATCTTATTGGGCGACGCTTGATACTGATTTGGCATTAGTTGGGCGCGCGGTTGATTCTGATTCGGGTACACTTGAGTATTGTATGGTTGTTGCATGTGTGGCGGCAACGATGAGAGTTTTTGATTGTTTTGATAGGGCATTTGCATTGGATAAGTAGAAGATTGATTAGTAGGAATTTGAGCGGCGGAATGTGGCATCAATTTTTGGGCCTGATACTGAGGCGGTGGCATCGGATAATTTTGATTTGGCTGAATGGGCATTTGCGGTGAGACGGGTGGTGGCGATGGCTTTGAATTTTGATTGAACTGATTCATTTGTTTGAAATTTGGAGTTTGTTGATTCTGAGACATAATGACCGGTTTGGAATAAGGCGTGTTTGGAGCGACGCCAGGTCCAGGCTGATTGGCATACTGGGACCAAGGAGCCTGTGCTTGCCCTTGAGGGGGAGGCATGAATTGGCCTCCTTTGTTCATGTTGAAATTGTTTGGCGCAATGTTTGTCGCATTTGGAGTGTTTGACTGGGGCGCTTGACCGTTATGGCCCTGTGGCATGCTGTGCATATACGACATTTGTTTCATCGGCTGCTGCTGTTGCTGCTGCATTGGCATTTGCTGATTTGGATAATACTGATTCTGAGGCATGTAGTTCATTTGATGCGGCTGTTGATGCGGTGGCATCATCGACGCGTTCTGATTCATTTGATTTACCGAGTGGTACATGCCTTGCGGGTAGGGCTGACTAGATTGGTATACTTGGGGATTAAGTTGGTCGTTAGGGGCTGATGATTGGACCGGTGGCGCGTTCGATGCCGGCTGGGCGCTGCTCGACACTGAAGTCGTTGTGTTTGATAATTCGCTGAGCAAAGTGTCTGTGTCCGTGTTCGTATCGAATAGACTCTTATACTCCATTGTATGTATAACCTTTTATTTTTATACTAATTTTATTTTTATTGTGTTTGTATCGAGTTCAAATGAAGGCTATTTACATGACATGAGACTTTTAAAATAAAAACAAATTTTCATAAAAACCAAAAAGCGTTCGAATTATTTTCTTATTATATAACAAAATAATTTTAAACTTCTTTGCTAAAAAAATCTAAACATAAAGTTCGAAAATTAAGCTTACATGTATCGAAGTTAACTTTACCTATTTTTGCAAAAAGAAATAAAAAACAAAAACGATTCTGAGCTGAATCTTTATTTTGTTTTTAGAAGCTAAAAAATGTTTTAACAATTTAACTAAACATAAATTGAAAAATTAAATTAATTTTAAATATAAAACATTTATTTGACTGATCATATAAGAAAATAAAAAATTTTTTTTATTTTTAATTTTGATTGATGATTTCGACTTTTTTGATCAATGAACACTAATTTTTTTTATCCGAAAAATTTTTTTTTTAGTAAATTTTCATTTTTTTCTTAAACAAAGATAAAAAAAAAACAAATTTAATGAAAAAGAGTGCCATTTTAAAATAAGTTATGTTTCTATTTAATGAAAGTTAAATTAGTATTTATTGAGTACATCTTTATTACGGATATATTCAATTCAATTCATTCATTTATTTAGTACATGCATTAGAATACTTAATTTCATATTATATTCAAATTTGACCAAATAAAAAAAATAAACTAGACATAATTAAATATGTGATGGATGTGTCACTAATAATCAAAAAATAAGAATTTGACAAGAATCTTAATAATTCAATCTTATGAGTATTCATTTTGTGCTCGTAACTAACGATAAAATGGGTCATTGTACAATGTTGATTTATAGTATTCTATTATTGATACTTAAAGACTAAAATTAGGACACCATCGGCACTTAAATGAGAGATTAAAGATATTCTTATACTAAAATAATGTCTTCTCAGCAGACTCATTTTAAATGACTAATATGACTAGGTTGAATCTTCTAGACGACCGAATGGTAGCTACAAAACGTAAAACTTACCCAAGTCATAAAAGGTAAATATTTGAAACTTTACTTTACTTCAGCTTAATTATTTCTTCCTTACTTATACGAGAAAAAAATTTCGATTTAATTCGCCATTTTTTTTCTAATATTTTCATCGATAGAATTTCTTTTTTGTTGTTTTTTTTTTAATATAACAAGAAAATAAAATTATTTTTGTTTTAGTTTTTTTTTTATTTTCGTTTTGAATAATTTTCTGTTCGAGATACGAGTGAGTGCGTGAGAATTTGATGGAGAGAGGGATCGATTATGAACGTCAAATGTTTGGTCGGACTCAGACCCGTCGGTCATACTTGTGCTATACAGCTATAGCATTGACTAGAACAATCTTAACACACATATTTCTCGCAGCTGCTTTCATAGCTATTGCTATTGTTAGACTCTAATTATATGCAGAAAAATTTTGTGCAAATGAAAGCGGTATTCACGATAGTTTATTAATTTACTAGAAACGAAATCTTTATTTCATAAGAATAATTTAAGAAATAGAAACAAGACTCACAATGATGATTCGAATGTTAAATTATTTATTAAATTAAACTTTATTTAAATTAGATTTAAGGAAAACTATGAGAAATAAAACTTGGAAAATATTGAAAAATGAGCCGCTTTAGAAGAAGACATTTTGCATATATTATTAAAATTTTATCTCATGCGGCAAACTCTGCATTCATTGTCTACCTTAAATTAAAAGAGTTAATTTAATTCTATTTTATTTTTGTTTTAAATTAGTATTAAGTCTATGGCTGCAATTTTGTTGATTTATTCTCATTTAAATAAAAGCTTTTAATAATCACTTTTTATAATTTTTCAAGAATCATTAAAAGATTGTTTTTTTTTAATAAAAATTCTAACTACTGCTTTAAAAATGTTAAGTTAAATCCTTTAATAATTCTTTATTATAATTTAAATTAAATATTTATTCTAATTCAATGATTATCAATCTTTGAGACTTTAGCTTGCTAAGCTTGCTATTTTTAAGACAAAATTTAAAACAGCGAAAAACCTTCTAGCTAATGATCCAATGTGAAACTTAAATATTGATTTTAAAAAGCTATTTACTTAAAGGTTTAAAATAGACTGAGTTTTGAATAAAACATGCATGACAATACTTAAAATGAAATTAAAATAAAGTCTTTTTTAAAATAACGGTTTTAAAATCTACTTTTTTTAACTTAAATAAGTAATGCTTGTGTAAAACAAGCTTTATAAAAAATGAAATAAAGATGGAAAAATTTCCATTAAGAATATTTAATTTACTTAATTTTCGGTAGGCTTCAATCTAATTCTTGAAAAAATTGAGTATATTTTTAAATCAATAGATTGATTAGAATTTAATTAAAATGTAGAATATTTGAGAATTGCTTCATCGACAAAAGAATCATAATTTTACTATAGTTATTCAAAATTTAATTTCGGGTACTTCGAACATAATAGTAGCATATCTAACTATTAAAAAAAAAGAATGTGTATCTTTTAGAAATAATTGGAAAAAGCATTTATACTCATAGCATTTAGGAAACAAATTAGAATATTTAATCTTCCTTTCGAGCTAAAGATATATTTAAATATACCCAATTTGAGAATGTATTATCGATTATACAAAGAAAACTATTGTATTAAATCATTTATCTATCTTCAATATTAGTATAAAAACATATGTTTTACCTTTTATAAATATGCTAGAATGAATTAAAATAATAAAAATTTTAGTAAGCTTTATTCTAAATATTTTTAATTGAATTGAATTTTAAATTTAAAGGATTTGGACAATTGATAAATAAAAATAACCAAATCATGTTTACAAAATTAAATTGTTATCTTATTTTAATATCATAGTAAATTTAGCCTAATATTTATCATTTTTTAGTACAAAAAATTAATTTCTAATTTAAATCAGATATTTTTGTGCAATCAATTAATTTGTAGTCTTAAGCTTATCATTATCTCATTTCGAGATACCAAATAATGAAAAAATAAATTTTTAAAATTGTGATTTATTATAAAAATATTAAAATTCTATTTTTCACATTATTGAAAATTTAAAAATTTGAAGTCTTCAATGATTTGTTAATGATTATAAAATTAAAAAAAAATTTTTCTTATTCTTGTTTTATTATTAGTTTTCACTATAAAAGTATATATTATCTAAATAAAAAAGTCTTTTAATACATTCTTGTTATTATTTTAAACAAGTGGATATGAAGCCATTGAGGCAATACCACACATATTGTTTTTGTTGCGAGCCATCCAGATATATCCTTGGTTACCCCAACCAGTTCCCCATGAATTTTTGACGATGAAATAATCTTGTCCTTGTCCTAATGAATCATAACCAATAGCAGTCACACCATGATCTAAGTACAGTGAGCTGCAGTAGTCATCAGTATAAATACCAGATGAATAGAATTGGAATGACATTTGACTAGCATCGATGGCAACTGAAATTGGTCCGACAGTAGCAATTGCTTCGGTTAAAGCTTCTTCACTGCCTGATTCAATATCTACAAATCCAGTATCAGTAGCTCCAACATTGGATGGGTCAAATTTGCATTTTCCGTCTCTAGCAGTGTATGGATATGAGTCTTCAGTATCAATGCCATTATTTGCTTTGATGTATTCGAAAGCTTGATCCATCAAACCACCATTGCAACCCATGTTACCGTATTTACCTGAACAATCGACCAAATTTTGTTCAGACAAAGAGACTAGATTTCCAGATTGTTTGAAGTGTTGACCTTCCAAAGAGGCGACAGCTGAGAAAGCCCAGCATGAACCACATTGTCCTTGATCTTTAACTGGAGTGACATATCCTTGAGTTCTCCAATCAACAGCATCTGGGACGCTGACTTTGGTTCTTGGAAGGATGTTTCGTGGTCTACTAGCAAGTCTGGTCGAATTAAAGCCATTAAAAATTCGGGCAAATTCCAAGTTGGTCATATCACCATATTTGTTCATTTTGACTGTGAATGATTTTTTTCCTAATTGAGCTTGCAAGTTGTGTTGTCTAATAAATCTCAAATTGTTTTCCCAAATCAATCGTCTTTCTGTCTCTTCGCTAAGTGAAGCATAATTTTTTTGATGAGTACTCTTAAATGATTCCCAATAACCATTTAATGAAGAGTCTAAAGCCGAGGCAACACAAACCAAGGCAAATGCCAATATTAAACTTTTCATATTTTCGATTTTTGAAATTTTAATTTAATAATTTATTTTTGAAAAATAATGCAATCCTTTTATACCGAATATTCTTCAGAAAATTTTACCTTAATGAGAATTAACAGTCTTTTTATCGCATAAAATTTTAATGATAAGACTTATGCCTTTAATTTGATTACCATTTTTTCTCTTTATCTTTATGTTAAACTGATTTTTTCTAGCTTTATTGAGAATTTGAGCAGTTTATTAAAAAAAATAGTGTCAAATTTTATTGTTTTGAATAGTCACAAGACTTCAAAAGCTCTTAAACAAAATTACGTGTTTTTTCGTTTTAAAAATTTTATTGACTATTTAATTTTTCACATGACATTGAAGCTCACAAGATTAATCATTAGGGGCATGATCTGTTTATCTAAAATTTTTATAGGACAATTAAATATTTTAGACTTTTATGTATATTTCAATTTTAATTTCTAGTTTTATTAATGGTCAAAATTAGATTTTAAAAATCCCAGTTCCGTTTCAAGAGACATTTTCTTTACATTTCAAAGATTTTTGATAGTTTAAGGGACTATTAAACGGTAAATAGCAACACAGCTTTAAAATATTATCAAATAATTGTATCAATCACCAGAAAATGCTTAACTTTTTAAAATTTTTTTGAGTTTTTTTAGAATATAGATTTTAAATATAAATTGAATTTAAAATAATTTTCATCAATTAATTAGTCAATTGTCTATTATTTTAATTAATAGAAAAACATTTTAGATTAAACTGTAAATCATAATAAAATATATATTGCAAAATATTGTTATTGATAATTTAATTCTAAAATCGAGATAAATTTTGATTTTTAAAAATAAGTGTCAAACTTTTATTATCAAATTTTAAGTAATAAAATACAAAAATATATAACTCTGAAATTTTTATCAAGAGTTTTTATTCAATATATTTTAAAATTTTTCAATATGTGTTATTTATAATATTTGAATAAATGAGAACAGTTGTTTCTTAAACATTAAATTTTTTTTTTAAATTGAGAATTTGCTTATCTAAATATAAAAATAAAATTGTATAATAATATACTATATTTTTCAAAGCTTTAGTATTCTTTTGTTTTCTGGTTGAAGAAATCAAAAAATTAATTTAAAATGAAAAGCTCGTGCAATTATAAATAAGATAAATCAAAAACAAGGATAAAATTTCAAAAATAAATATTTAAATTTTAGATCCATAATAAATATAAAAAAATCCAATTGAAAAATTAATTAATAAAAACCCGGTTTAAATTATCCCTATTTATTCTTTTATAGTTAATAAAATTTTTTCAAACTTTTATATTTTCATTTTAGAATTAATAATAATAAATCGTTACATTTATTACAACATTTAATGAAAAAATTTTATTCATAAAAACCCAAAGTCGATTTTTTAATTCTAAATAGGAAAAAACAATAAAATGTACAAAATTAGAAAATTATAATTCTTGATCGAGATTTGTTCTCATCGGTAAAGCAAATGAAGTACGCTGGTTTTTCATTGACTTAAGCGTAGCTGATCCATTTAAATTTGAATAATTGCCATATCTTAATGTTCCATTTCCGTTCGTAATATTTACATTATTTGAATTAAGGATATTTGAGTTATTATTCACTATACTGTTACTGTTTTTATTAAAATCTTTATGATTGACATAAGTATTAAAGCTTTTTGTCGGTAAACCTAATGTACTCATTTTATGATTGCTTTGTTTAGTCCTCTTCAGAGTTCCTAATGTAATTGTGCTATTTATGATTTCATCATCGTCATCTTCATCTGGTAGAACATCATTGAGAAGTGAAGAAATTCCAGTTGGATCGAAACGATTACCAATTGTAAAATATTCTTTACTATGGTTTGAGCTAACAGAATGACTGCCTGTTTCGGAACTACTTGAACTAAATTTTGCATTTTCAGTAGAACAACTTGAGCCAGTAGCATCATCCGAATTTTCAATTGTAAAATTATTATTAGATTTTCTCTTTTTCTTACGAATGCAACAACAGTAATTGCTTGGTTTGTAAATGAGACAAGTTATTATCAAAATCAAAGATGAGCCAAGAACAAACGTGCCTATTCCAACTAGCGCCAAATGATATATACTAAATTTAATTTCTTTATTGCTGTCAATATCTGTTATCTTGCTTATAAATCCTTTTTTATCAGTGCAATTCCTTGCAACACAAGAAATAACATCTTCATTTTTTCCTTCACATTTGAAAGTATTTAAGCAAGTACGTGAGCGCTTTTGAAAGCCATTGCCACAACTAACAGAGCATGGAGAAAAGTCGGACCAACAACTCCAACCAGAATCATTAACATTTGACTTACATTCACATTTTCTTGTTTCTTCAGAATTTCCAAAACAAGTACCGCGAGTGCATCTTCTAAATCTTTTTTGTTCATCATCACAACTTTTACACACAGACCAAGCACTCCATTCAGTCCATAAGCCGAGTTCTTTCAAATCTCCTTTTAATAAAACTATTTGTAAAACAAAAATTAATAAAAAATGAAACAATTTACTTATTGATTGACATATTTTATTGTCTTTGCACAGTCTATATTCTACTGAAATACTTAAATTGAGCATATTTGTTTGGGCAATGTCTGCATCTGGATCTATTTGGCAAGTAAACTTCGACCTTTTGTCCAATTTTTGACTTGTTCGATTGTTAAAGTCAACGTTTTCCCATTCTGTTATAAGATTCGATTTTTGATCAGGACATTTATGAGAATTGCATGTGCGCCATTCTTGATTGCATCCAACACATGTTCTGCCATTGCAAACACGACGTCTCATTTGAAAACCTTCACCACAAGATTTGCTGCATGCTTCCCAAGCACCCCAACTTGACCATTGACTGTTTGAATGACAAGGATTTATCATTTCATGTGTACAAATTTCTTCTTCTATCTCGGGACCAACACACAATCTTCCATTAAAACGAGGAGAAGGATTAGTGCAAGATCTGGTTCTAGTTCTGATAACAACAGGGTTTTTGTGATTAGGATCGCAAACAGACAAAGAATTTATTTTACATGCCGACCAATCTGACCATTCAGTCCATCCACCATTTACTTCGCAATCTAAAATTTCAATCGAGTTATTTTCATCGCAATTTTTTCCTCCATTACGCGGCTCCGGATTATTGCAAAGTCTCATTCTGCATTTACAATTTTCGCCAATGGTTGATTTGCATTTTACCCATGGTCCCCAATTTGAAAACCCTCCATCGACTGGAGCTTTCGTCAAGGGACAAGCATTGATTGCATATTGATGAAAATTTTTATTTAAGGCCAGGGATTCTTGAGAATTTATTTTAAAAATTGAAATACAATTTTGGCTTCTCGAGTCCCACACGCAATAAGGGTCCATTGAATTTAAGCATCCAAAATAAGTGCTTTGAGACTCACAATTCGAAAGCTTTAGTTTAATCAAACTAAAACTTGAAGCAATAAGCAAGCTTCGGTCTTGTGAAGTTTTTAAAATTGCTATATTATTTATTGAATTAGGAATAGATTGTCTATTAGACTCAAATATATCAATTTCTTCAATTAAACAACTGGTCGATTGACGCTGTCCATTTGTTAATAAAGTGTATTTTTGAATTGTGTTACGTCCAGTCGCAGCAAAAAGAATGTCAATATTCTCGTGTTTGGTATCTATGTTATCTATGGTCATTTTTAATAAACGATTATTTTCTACCACGACTAATGGGTTATCAAATATTGGCTTAATGCTCAAATGTTTGAGAGGATATTGATTTGATCCTAGGAAATTATTGCTTGAACGCTTGTTTTCATTAAATTTGTTGGACGGTTCACATTTTGGAACATTAGTTTTTTTCTCCAAGGGCTCCCAAAAAGATGTAGGTGACTTTTGATGTGTAAAAGGTCCCTGAAATGCAGCTTCAAAAGAATTCATATCATAGACGCAAATGGCACTTCCTTTCATTCCATTTCTTGAATAAAAATTATATTTATTTTAAGTTATAATCAATTAACAAATATATAAATAAAGAAAAATATCATTATAATAGATTGTTCTTTTCTTTTCGTTCTTGAAGTCATTTAAAAATTAGATTTTATTTTAGTTTAAAAGAAAATTAATCGTTTTAAGAATTCGGTAATTGCTATGAAAAGTAATTTAAATTAAGAAAATAAAATTTTTGGAAAACTAGGATAAAAAACGCATACTTTTCTCATCTAAATACATTTTCTTTGGAATTATAAATCATGCTTTGGATTTTTTCTTTAATGGGAAAATAAATCGACAATTTTTAAGTGACTTTTATTTTTAAAATTAGCTTTGCGAAAAACATAATAAATTTTTGCTGCATTGTTTTAAATTTCTTTAATAAAAATGACCACAAATATATAGAAATAAATTGTTCAATTTAAGAGTAACAACGCTTATTGTAGCACATAAAATTTTTTAGATAAAACAAAAAAATACCAAAATTGATCTAATTTGCTTATTTATGAAGAAAACTCAAGCTTAAATTTTATGTTTTTTACGCCCAAAATTTTAAAAGCTTAACAGTCCTAATTTTTGTAGAATAAAATTTAAAAAGGTAATTGGAAAATAATAAAATACAGACAAATTTACAAAAACTTACAATGGTGTGTTAAAAATAGCATAAATCAGTTTTCTTTTTTCATCATAAAATACGTCTTGAATTTCTTCGAAATAAAATGGATATCTCTTCTCTTTATCGTGATTCATATATACATTAAAATTATTTGTATAGAACTTGTATGAATTAGGTAGAAAACAGTCAATTTTAGCTTTTTCAAAAGATTTCCATTCGTCATGATTGTCGTCGCCTTGTTCATGTTTGCACACCCGAACAACTCTTGAGACTATTTTCTATTTAATGAAATAAAATAAAATTAGAAATTAATTTAAATAAAAAAATAATACTCCGCCAAAATTCATGTACTCTAGCGCACTTTCTCGAATGAAGAAGTAGACATAATCCCCAATGCTTAATGAAGCTACAAATACCGGCTCTATATTTTTTAAAATTTGATTAAAACTGACATAGAAAAGAATTAAATTACCATTAAGCCAATTAGAATTGTACGGGATTGTTTTTAGTGATTTTGATGGACCAAAATTCCTGGCTATCAAAAAGTCAGGCCTCATTTCTGAATTTTCGTACTCAACATTTGTGCCAAAATAAATGTCACCATTAGATAAGCTAACAAATGTAGAACTAAGGTGCGGGGACTTGGATATACGTCCTATTCCATCCATATTTTCAAATATATCGTTGATGGAAGCAGCAGAACGTCTAGAACAAAACGTTCTAATTGTATTTGTTCCACAATAAAAAATCTGCTCATTTTTAGAGCTATTTCTTGAGTAAAATCCCAAAAGATTGATGTAATTATGACAGGGCTTTTCATGGCAGTAATCAGAATTCTCTTCTCCTAAATATATTATATCATTTATCCGGTCTTTAATTTTAAGTTGATCTTGAGCATACGAAATTTTTATTAGAAAATCTCTAAAAAAACAAAAAATATAACTATTCTTTTAGGTTTAATTGTTCTGTTTAAATACTTTGCTGATACATATACATTCTCATTTGCAGGATCTACTAAAATTTGTTTAAAATCACTCAAGTTATTCAGATCGATTGGATAGCTTGAATAAACAAGTTCTTCTTGGTTTATTTTGTTCTTGTCAGTTTCCAACGTTTGTGGGAAAATTTGCATGCGCTTTTTGCTCTCTTTATAAAACAAAATATAAAATCAATGAATTTAATTAATTTTGGTTTGTCTTCTTAGAGTTTCTATTTTAAAAAATTTAAGATATTTTTTATTTTGAACTACTTATTATTAAAAAAAATAATTTAAATAATTATTAATTTTTAAATAAACTACTTTTTGTATTGTTTTATTACTAATAATGAAAAAGAAATTGTAAATGGTTCAAAAATTTTTGTGAAAAAAATTTAAAACATAAAGGATAAATTTTTACCTGAATATGTGACATGGTTAGAATCCAAGAAATCTTGAGTTGTGCTACTTCGCACATTTCTATTCGTGTAGTTGAATCGATTTGCTTCGTTGATATTTGGGTTTACATCATTAAATTCGTAACAATTTGTTTGTTGAATCAAATTAAACAAACAAATAATCATTGTTAATTTAATTACAGGCCATTTATAATATTTTAAATAATTAGTGTACATTTTTGACCAATCTGAATCTGAAGTCTGTGTTATTTCAATTATATTTACTTATTTTAAATAACCATTTTGTTTAACATGTACAAAAAACGACTTTAACAATGTAGGGTCAATTGGATATTTATTTTAACTATAATTTCAATTTATTTAAAATATTTTAAAGCAAGATTATTATATTTTCTAAATAAAAAAAAATTAATTGATTTTATTTTCGTGTTAGAACAAAAACTCGGAAAAATTTAGCCGAAATACGATACATGTGTTAATAAAAAATAGATTAATAAATAGACACTGGCTCACATTTATATTTTAATAGTTAAAAACGATCTAAAAGCTTTGTTTTTTAAAAATAGCTTGATAGAAATTCGATGAGTTTTTTTTTTTATTTTTGTACAATTTTAAAATAATAAGATTCATGGTTGCATGTTAAATAAGAGTTTTAATTACTTATTCAAAGCAGTTTCTAAAAAAATTAAAGATAATTATCAAAAATTATTTTTGAACCAGTTAATTGAGAAAAATAAAAGAAAAAAGAAACTTATCTGTTATTTGTCACAGCATCCGTGCCGTTTCTTTTCCGATTATGCAACTCATTTCTAAAGGGTCAAATAATTTTAAATTAGAAAAAAAAGCAGAAAAGAGATTAATTTTCCGTTTATCGATTTTCTTCCTTAATTCAACCAAATGATTGATTTCCGCGAATTATAAATTATCTTTAATTTAATGCTTCGGGTTCGAAAAAAATGTTAAGAAAAAATCTATCTTCTATCTCCAATGCTCTTATCGCTATTAAACATAGCTAAGCTTTAAATCGATGGTTACGCAAAGTTTGAGAAAAAAACTAATTTGAAAAAAAATTACGAACAAATATTTGAGTGAAAAATAGAACGAAAAATAGAAATTTTTCACTAAAAAATTTTCTGGTCTAAATTATACTTATCGTACTATTTGCTAGTCTTTTTTTTTACAAAAGTTACTCAAGACACTTAACAAACTTTATTATAAACGTTTTGTATTTAAATTTTTTTTTTACTTGATTCAAAAATAAAAAAATTTTTAATAAAATTGAATAGTTAGTTTGATAACATTTAATTTTATTTTTATAATAAATTGTTGTCATAACTTTTATTTTGGGTTTTGAAATATCAAATTTTTCAAATAATAAAATTCCAATTATTTAATAATTAATTACATTTAATCGCAAATTTAAATTTATAAGTGTTTTTCAAAAATTTCTCTAATTTTTAATTACATGAAAATTCTAAAATCTCTTTTTTCAAAAAGTAAAAGCCCTAATATCACTGAGTTTTGAAAATATAGGGCATTTCAATGCTAGCAAGCTTTGAAATATTAGCTACAGCAAAATGATATATTTACTAAAGCTAATAATCAGAGTTATTTGATGGGACAATCCTAAAGATAAAGGCTCAAATCTATAGATCTTATTGATGCATTTCTAATTGAAGCTTTCAAGATCACATTTGATCAAGTCTGTTTAAATTAAATCTATCTAAAAATACTATTCACGATTAAATTGTAATCGTAAAAATATTTAAATGTATCTTCGGATAATACTCAACTAAATAGCATTAAAACAATTATAATTAAATATAATTTAAACAAGATCTAAAAAAATTATTGGTGTCATGTCTAATTAATATATGAATTGTATAACTAGAAATTATAAAAAAAAAATTTTAATTTTTGAATAAAATTTTTTGACTATAAATCAATAATGACTGAATCCAAAGGTCTAAGGTAAATCACGACATTTAAAATACGCTTCGATCGAGCACTTAAATAGTGCCCACTTAGTCAAACGAGACTATTATTAAAATTTGATCTTTTAAGAAATTAATTACACTTGTATTGTTATTTCCTTATATGTCTACAAAATATAAAATATTCCGAGCATTTGTCACTACAGGAAAAACTAGAATATTCAATAAAACACTCAATTGCCTCAATTCAATGTATTAATAATAACTGTTTTCAATTTAGGACGTTTTCAATTGGAATATTTTGATTCAAAATAAGCGATCATTAGCTAAAATTAGCAAAAAAAAAATTCAATTATTTGAATGCTCGACTTCTCACCAAAGATTTTTCCCAGGAAGCTTAAATCCAATAAATCCTGAATTAAATCTTTGAAAACCTAGACTTTTGATTTTTGAAATGGCCACAAAGTAGATTAAAAATGAGGAATAGGCGAATATTTTTCGTTGGATTATTTCTAAGCTTACCTTAAAATTTCAAAATTTTTAAATAATATTAAACAAAAGATTTGTTTACTTGTTGCATTGAAGCACAAATAGATAAAATTTGAAGTCGAAAATTGCTTTCTTTTAGCTTACTTAGACTCTTTTTTAAAATAAATAACCCCAAATCCTCATATTTAAAATTTGGTCCAATAAATAAATAAACTAATCTTGTGCTCTTTTAGGGTTGTTGAAATTGACTATTGAGAAATATTCACGAAATAGAGGCAAACTCAGAAGCAACGTTGCAATTCAATTACAATTCTCAAACAAGATACAGAATCACCTTATATGTATTTTGTTATTGTTAAAATTAATTAGTTAAAATTTTCATGACTCGGATAGGCTTGAAGAAACCTGCGCTTAAACCAAGTGCTTTCCGAAGTAAAGCCGAGTTGTTTTAGTTTCGAGCGTGAACACAACTGATTATGATAGAATAGTTAGAGTATATTGAAAAAAAGTTCAATTAATCATTTCAAACAATTTGTTCAGACGTGATCACTGAATCGAGAGAAAAATACAATAGCAAAATTGATCGTCTTAAATAGCTTTATTTAGAAAAAAATTTCCATCGGTATAAACATTTTTTGTTTTTCCCACTAAATCTGATCATCCTTAAATCAAACCCTTTTTTTTTGAGTAAATTTTTATTTAAATTTGCAAATATGCTAAGCATTTGTCTTATTTAAAAAAAAATGACCAAAAATAACAAATTGATTTTTTTGTTCAGATAAATTCAATCAATAAATAACACGGATAATTAAATTAAATAAATAATATAAACTTTTTATTTATATATTATTAAATTTCCACTCTTTTTAAGAAAAAAGTAAAAAATCAAAATTTCATTTGAGCATTATTAATCTAAATCAATAAAGTTTAAAATAAGTAAAATCTTATTTGATGCAACAGCCAAAAATTCGAACTAATTAACTGACTGTAAATGATTTTTTAAAGAAACATTTTATGTTAAAATTTTTAATAATCATAATTAAAGTCTATTTTTATTTTTCTAAAATTCTTGAAATAATTTATTCATGTTTTTCAAACAAAAAAACATCTATTTAAAAATATAAATTATTATTTAAATATTATGCCAAGAAATTGGTCACTTAAACATTAAATAAAATTAGCTTTCCTATTTATGTTTTGAACTGTTCCCAAGAGAATCAATACAAAGATAATATTCCGATTATATGGAATTGAGCTAATCAGATTTTGAAACCTTAAGAGTATGGAGTCAAGTTCCTCATATTTTTCATGTTTTTTTTTTCAAAATTACATCATACTGATTTAACATTGAATAATAATCCAAAATAAAAATAAAATAAAATTTTAACTGTCCTTAAATTTTATGGTTTATTCTATCTAATATTTTTCTGTAACCAGATACTAATTTAAAATTGATGGGTTATCGTATAAAAATATTTTCACCGATCTGGATTTGAATAATAATTGTATTTTTTTCTTCAAATTAAATTAATAGAGAAATATTATGTAACTAAATAGGTTTGTGATGAAATTATTGAAATTGATCAGGATTAAATTTGTGCGTTAATAAGCAAATAAAGAAAAAATTGGATTTAAATTAAATTAAATTTTAAGCGACTAAGATAATAAACAAGTACTTAATCAAATTTCAGATAACAATCTATTTTAAATAAATAATGACCACTTGGTTTCGATTAAATAAATTTAACTGTCCCTGTTAGTTTATCAAAAAGTTATGCTTTTGAAGATAACAAAAGCACACAATTTTTGGCTTAAAATTTTACTCTGTAAAATCTAAGCTACTTCAAGGATTGTTTTTCTTATCTTAAGTCCAATTTTCTAAGAGATAAGTTAATATTCAAAATAAACATTAATCAAATTACAAATGAGAATATTATAGAAAATATTTAGCTAAGATAAAATTCCATTTATATTTTTGTATCCATCCACAACTAATCAATTCTTGGTCATTTTTAAATAGTTCTCAATCTTAATTATCTTGTTAAAGCTGTAAATAAATCAACTAAATTTTTTCTTAGTAAATTAAGTAGTAGAATAGAAATTATTCATAAGCGTCTGGCTAATTTAAATGATAAATGGATAGTTCAGTATTAGAAAATTTTATTTTGATAATTTAAATGAAAATTTTTTGAATATTGCATGTTTCTTTTTTAAATTTATCTAAATTTAAAAACAATTTTAAAAGTTTTATTTTCTTTGCTGTTGAAAAAGTTAAAAAAAAATAGGGTTACAATTTTTTAAATAGAAATGAATTTTAAATATTGAATTTTTCGGTTGCTTATCCTATCTATACTTGAAGACTTTTTTCCCATTAACAAAAATTTTAAGTACATGTCCTTTGAAAAAGTTAATAAATTAGATTAAATTTTATTCTTCATATTATAACACAAATATTGTGTGTGTTTTTTATTATTGATTTAGAAAAATAATTCTCAAATTCTTAGACAAATTTATAAGAAATTTCTTTTTGATTTAATCGATTTTCTCAACTTTACAAGAAAAGTGTTTGATTAAGCAATCTATTAAAATAACCAAAATTACTCGGTTTAAAGTAATTTTTTTTTATCTGAGAAAAAATTAAAACAAAAAGTTTGAGATAAGATCTGTTGATTAAAAACGATTATTAGATACTAAAACTACCCTCAGCTTTCATTCTACGAGATCCCGAAATCAATCCAAAATTTTACTTTATTCTTATCATTTTAGTTAAATTAGCTAATGACACTTTTGAAATGCCAACAGATAAAGTGAAGTATCCAATAAATATTAACCACAATGAGTGTTTCTGTTGTAATTTAAAAAAAATTTACACCTAGATCGCGATCGGACGGACGCAACAAAAAACTCATTAATTCACTTGCGTTCGGACTTAGAAAAAAAATAGCGAAATACCCCGACGATTGATTATTCTTTTATTAGCATTTTATTTGAATGATTGCTGTCAATTTTTGGTAAGAAGTCAATAAATCAAATATACTGATAGATCAAGATGCCTCAGAAAAAATCAATCAAAATTTAAAATTTAATTAAAAAAATTTAAAATGTTAATTAATGAAACGGTCTAATAAAACATAAAAACAAATGCTAATTTTTAGAAATTTTAATTCTTTATTCACGTCTTTTTTTTTTGATCTTTTTAACAAGTTCAAAAACTTAATTTTTAGATACTCTCTAGACATTTTAATATTTACAACTGTCCAAAATAATAATCAAAAAATCGAAGGTCACAAAAAGGCTATTCAATTATAAATAAACAAAATAAACCTGATGTTTTCTTTTTTTTTAAATTACGGTTCACTAAATACAGCAATAATTGCTGTTAAAGCAACCATCTTAAAAAAATTTCATACTAAATTTCTACTTCATCATTTGAGAGTAAATTTATTTTTCTTTTCAAACGGATATTACACTAAGTCAACAAATGTTTTGTTTGCTAAATTTATTTAATTTGGATAAGTAAAGTAACTGATAGGTGTTTTAATAAGTTATTTAAAACTTATGAGCAAATTATAGATATAATAAAAAGGAAATGGATCAATTAAAATAACATTTACTTGCTAAATAATTTATGTTTTTGCCAAAAATTAAGATCGAAACCATACATCTAGATAAGAAAATAAAAATATGGCTGATTGTTATTAGACAATGAATTAATCAAATTTATGCTCTAAGAATTAACACCGAACTGGTTTTGATAAAAAAATATTCATAAAGAAAAAAAGCAACTTAAAAACTCTTTGGTGATTTAAGTATTTTATTATCAAAAATTTTAAGATTAAAATTAGACTTTTATTCGAAATTGTTAGTTTATGTAAATATTTCTAATAAGAGACCACAACAAGAAAATGAGGTCATTTAATTTTTTCCAAAATCCTCTTTTATTTGAACTATTCTCTTTTAATTAAGTGGCCAAAAAAATTTTAAAATAAAAAAAAATACCTATTTTACTCAAGACAATAATAAATATCAGTCGCTTTTTAGGTATTTGGTTATGCGAACAGTTCTTAACTCTCAGACTAAAAAGCATCTTTCGAAATCTCCAATGAACAGTTTTTCAGATTTTAATTACACTTAACTAATTGAAATTAATAGAAAATTTCGACTTAAAACACATCATATCACTTAAGAAATCTAGAAAAACAATTCGTAAGGGTTTTATTTGGTCAATATTATAAGACTTATATCATCTTCTAGAATCTAATCTTGTCTGGCTTATGATTTAAGTTAAATAAAAAACTATAAAACAAATTTGTAATTTAGATTTTTATTTTGCAGACTGTTTTGTTGACTCTTTTAAAGAAAATGATTATTTATCTTTTAAAGATATGTATATAAAACCTTAAAAATACTTCAAGAATTAAAATTTGAAAAAAAAAAATTCAAATTTTTCCCTTGTGCCACTCAATACACCAGCATAAATTTTTTGTATTCCTGTGATAGCTAGTGTCCATCATTATCATATATTCAAATTTAACTAATAAATTTGTTATAAAAATTGCTTCCATAACTTAAAAAATACAGTATTTCATGAATTAAAAAAATTAAAAATTTTTAAAATTTAATCAATTATTAAACTTAACTGATTATTGATCAGTTAATAAACCATTCTTTTTTTAAAATACAAAAAAAACTTTATTCATTTTAACGCCAAAGCCTTGATTTATTTTCATTTAACTAAAAAATTTTTAAAATTAAAAATAATTCTTTAGTTCGGATTGTATCAATTTCTAAAATTCAAACTAGCCTGGCTTATTACATTAAAAAAATTAAAATTGACAATTTAGTTTTTCAATTTTTATAGATTGTTTAAATTAATTTTTTAGAATAAATTTTAGTATCGTATATAGTTGGTTGATTCAATCGATAACAATTGTGTCCTAAATTAGTGATTGTGTGCCCTGGTGCAAAAGATTTTAGTTTTTTGTTAAATCTACAGTCTAGCAACGAATTTTAAACACCAAGATGAAGTAAAAAATGGCTCAATTAACAACACCTACGGCTATTTAAGCTCACACTATTAGTTAGAGCAGCTCTTCAAGACAATAATAAAGTAACAAGATAAAATCTGATTTTAGCTAAGTTCAATGTTGGTCATTGACTCAAGCATAATTCTTTTTAAAATAAAAAAATGCTTTAAAAATAAAATTTTACTCTTATTGTTAAATATTCAATGTGTATAACATAAATTTTTTTAAAGTAAAATTTTAATTCAGAATTAAGAAATTTGAAAAATAAAAATTAGAAATTTCTAAGCATTCACTGTAAGGAATGTTTAGAATGATAAATGATGAAGAAAATTAAGCCAGAAACAAACTGATGAGCCTTAATGTAATGATTAGTTCTAGAAGCTTAGCTTTTTATCACTAAAAAATGGAAGTGTTTGATTCATTATCACTTTCTTTATTGGCCGATTAATCTTTTTCAGACTGCCATGGGTGAATTAATTTAGCTTGAAAAAAAATTTAATATAATTTAAGAATATTGATAAACATTAATCAAAATCAAGCAAGCAGAGCTAGACAGTTAGCTTGCAACTTTTCTTCAAAATACAAAGCTATCTGAAAAAATATCAACTAAAATTTGGCCAAAATTAGTTGAAAATTTAGACACATTAAAAATTTAGATCAAATTACAATTTTTTTTTAATTTGATATAAAGAATATTTTATTAACCAAATCTCATTAAAACTCTAATTTTATCAAAGGTTATAGTTTTTTTTCAGACTAAATTACAAGATAGTTAATTTGTAGTCAAATTATTTAGTTGTTCTCATCTTAAACAAGTTCAGTCATCGATAATTTTAATTATAGGTTCCTTTCCTATTCATTAAATAGCTGATAAAAATTACTTTATTTTGTTTATTAATAGTCAAAAAAAAAAATTAAAATTAAAATTTTGACTTTTTATTAATCAATATTAATCAAATAAAATTAATTTTTAATGAAATAAATTTTTGTCAAACTATTAAATCAAAGTATTTCTGTAGAAATAATACTCTATCAGTTTATAAACTCTTAAATTATGGATTAAACAAATCCATATAGATTCACCGATATATCTATTAGCAAGGACTATGCTAAACTCATTCCACCTATACAAAATTTTGCCACGTCTGAACCTGTTCTCAATTAAAATATCGAGAACCAATCAATAATTCATACTAAAAAATAAACATTGTTGTGGATGTAATCCAAATATAAACAAAAAGTGATATTTTACCATTTAGATTTTTAATTAAAATTGATAGTGATATTTGATTTTTCATTAAACATACAATTTAATTTGTAGAGCATAACTGTATGAAGTCAGTAACTAGCAAATACTCTATCGACAAAATAGATCAACTAAACAATGACCAAAGATAATATTTTCTTAAAAATTATAAGTCTTTATTTTATTAAGAATAAACAAATTTAGGAGGCTAATGAAACACTTAATTTTTTTTTTAAGTTGAATTTTATTTTTTTAAAATCAAATCAAGACCAATTTTGAATCGATACCTATGATTGTTAAATTGAAAATAATCGAGAGATTGAATTAGATCCGTTGCTCAGAGAGCTATTTGCTTAGGCCTTTGAGTTAAAAAAGGACTTAATGGAATTAGCCTCTATTTTAATTGACTATAAAAAAACTTAAGCTGATTATTGATCCGTTCTTAATTACCATCAAACTCACTACTTTAAAACCGGAAAATAATCACGGTTAAAAAATCGCTTCCAAAATTTTTCCTTTTTGAACTAAATTCATGAAAAGCTGAAATTAAAAAATCAGTATTAAATCGTCTTCTCAAGTCGTTATTTAGAAAAATAATTTTAAAAAAAGACAAGTTTTTACAATTATTGAACTTAACAAAAAAATGGATTAACAAAAAATGTTTGTTTATTTTTTGATTGCAATGTACTACCAAAAATGTCTCATGAGGCCAAAACTAGCAAAAATTTAGATAAAAGCAAGCAAATCTCTTCAGTCAATATGGCTAATTCAAAATTAATCTGGACAATAATGGACCAAGAATAAAACAAGTTGATTTTTTGCTAATCCTCTTAAGATTGAAGTCAAAAATTTATTAAAATAAAATAAACGTCTCGTATCTTATTCTAAGTAAATCATATAATAATGATCAGCTAGTGAATGTTTAAGATAAAATATTCTTTAATACTTGATTAAAAAAATACTAGGTCTAGCATTAAACAGGCTTGTTTTTTCATTTTTAGGGCCATTTAAACAATCAAAATTGTAATTTATTTTTGTATAACAAATATAATGCATATTGTTGTCTTTTATGAGGAAAATCGACTAGTATTGTTCTTAGAAAATAAAACTAATATATTAGCTTTCAAATGCCAGCCATATCTGTTGTAATAAACCGATATTTAATATCAAGTCTGACTTGTCTAAAAAATTATATTACAAAAAAAAAACAAATTCCGCTTGGACCTTATATAAACAAAAAAAAACATACACAAAAAATTCCGTTTTATTAATTAAAATTTTTGCTGACAAAAGTAACAAAACTATATACAATTACATGTAGAAAATACTCATTATGGCCTTTTCGCAGATTGCTGTACAACATGCAGTGAAACAATGTAAACAATGTTGCTGAGTGTTACTTAGCTGCTAGTATAGCTCATTTAAATATTAATTTCTGACCAAATGGCATTTATTTGATCATCTACAGAGATAGCAAAATTGATTTGATGAATTCGAGAGTATTTGTATGTGTGTGTGTGTGTTTTTTTTTCTATTTTAAAATTGTTAAAGAAAATAATTAAGAATATAAAAATTTGTCATTTCCGAATTCTTTAAGTTCATTGATATTTTTAAAAGAGTCTTTTGTGCGTGCCAAATGTTTTTGTTTAGAGTCATTTGGGCAATTATTATTATTTAATTGTACACTCAAGTATTTGGGCATGAGTTAAAAGTGTTGTAGCAATTTTGATCAAGTGGAGATTTTCAATTGTGAAAACAAGCTTGGATTCCTACAGGTCTTGTTTCGGAAAAGTATGAAAACTAACACTCAAGCTAATCCAATCTTTTGATGATGGTTTTTTTAAACAATCGGTTGCTAGATCTCTTGCTTGCTTTTTATAAACAATAAAAACTTTCAAATTATGCTTTACTCAAATTTTGCTTAAAATTAAACTCTAGAAATTATTAAAGAATATGCTCTTACATTTAAGATGTATTAGAAAAATTAAATTTTTTTTTCTAATTGCTTTATAATTTAGCTTTATTAATAAAAAAAAGAAATTTCAGCATTCACATAAACATTATTTCCAAGGAACAGCTTGTTTCAAGATATTATAAACTAAATAAAAAACTTTATAAACCTAATACAACAAAATTTTAAATATTTGATTCTCAAATTTTCAATAACATTTTATTTTTATGTCAATCAAGCTACAAATTTATTTTATTTTTCTTTTAATCTCAATTACAAACCAGTTACACAATACCAGAGCTATATACTTAAACCCGAAATTTTTTTTTTTAAATTAGAATTTTAAAATTGGGCATTTTATATTTTTTGCAATTTTTTTCCTAAAATTTATTTCAATTTAACATTTAAATCAATAAAGTTCTAATGTTTATAATATAAAGCTAATAAATATTGATTTAAACTAATCTAAACAGAATTTTAGTTTACCTTTTTTCTAGATTTTTTAAAAAAAAGCGCATTTCAATTTAAAAAAGCAATTAGTTAGGCAAAAGATTTGTTTTGTTTCATGAAAAAATTAATAAAAATCATATGACCTTTTGTTATTTTGAAACAACTTATTTCTAGTAAATTTTATTTGCTTTTAACTAACCATTTAAAAAAATTGTTATTATTTTTAAGGTTTTATTTGTTTTAAAAAAAATTCAAACATTTAAAAGCAATTTTAAAAAAATAAATAAATATTAACGCAAAAACATTAGCTTTAAATATTTCAAAATCAATCGTTTAGCTAATCAATATTAGGTATTAACTCATTTTATAAAGAAAAAGAACAATTTTAATAAAGTTTGCTAAACTTATAAAAGATTTTATTTTTAATTTAAAAAGTAGGCACTTGGAAAAAAAAACTGGTCGTTATGTATTTACATTTTTTCCAAATTTCAAATAAACAAAAATATATATATAAAATTTTTATTTGGCATATTTAATTAGTTCTTGGTAAGTTGGATTAATTGCTCGTTCAATAAAAGTGTTTTTAAAGACTTTGAATTTAATTAATTTAAAAAATACATTTCAAATTTAAGATGGCTGGCAATAAATTTGAACTCATAATAACTAATGATTATAATTTTTATTGTTAAAACTTATCAATTGTTTAAACTTACTTTTCTTTTACCAAATGAAAAAGTCGGTGGCAATTAATAATAGAGGAATTCTGAGTTATTTTTTTGTTTCAAAATAAAATAAAACGCTAATATTTTTTTGTCTTCGAAAAATTGCCTCAAACAAGACGAAAAAATATAACTAAATTTTTGTTTTTTAGCAGAATTATGGAATCAGTTGATCCACGTAGTTATTTTAAAGAAATGAACAAATTGAATTCGGATGGTCTATCCGAACAATCCATGAACTCAGTCGATAGTTTATACAAAAATCGGCCAATGACTCGTGGTTTCCTTAGCGAATATCAGCATTCTTATTTTACTCTTCCAAAAGAAAGAATAAGATATTGTTCAGCCAGACCTAAAGACTCGGTTAGTTTTGTAAACAAAAGTATGATTCAGGAATCATTTATTTTAGAGAACATATCCAAAAGGAATATCAATGAAAAAAATCAAAATTTAACCAACAGGTATGTTAAATAAATGCAATAGATGATTGCCTTATTTTCTCTTAGTTGGTATAAAGATGACTACAAATATTATGGAAATCAAACTCTTAACAAATCTTACGACGAAAATTTAAACATGGAAGAAAACTCGGTTAATCCGTACAAGAAAGACTATGTCAAAAATTTTGAAGAAATGAACAATGGTCTAGTCGATAACTATTCTTTGACTAGAGGTGGCACTCTCCTTCAGTTGAAAAATGGCTTAAGAAACACAAACAGATCGAAAATTCATTTTAGTAGTCAATCAAATTTACCAATGATACCTCGAAATCATGACTTAAGATCTGTGTGGATTCCAAAAAAATTTGAAGGTCGAAACATGTTTGCGTCCCATATTGATAGTATGATTTTTCCAGACAAATCAGAGTAAATTTTCAAAATAAAAAAAATATTATGGATATATTTTTTTTTTAAGGAAAGATGCAGATGCTTCATTAATAAATAAAAACTACAGTGGCGAATCTAAAAACTCATTTCAAAAACCACCATATGACAGGGTTGAAAAATCAGTGGTAATTTTGTATTTTTTATAATTGTTTTTTATCAATAATTTCTTAAAATCGATTAAATTAGAAATTAAAATTGAAAATTATTTTAAACAGACACACAGAATATCAAATTATAATCAGACTTTTTTAAGTCTTTTTTTTTGGAATTTTTAGACTTTATGCTAAAGCATTTAATCGGAAAAATAATAAATTTCTAAATAGCTGTTGGCATCATATTGTGCCAAAATATATGGCTACTAGTTTAGTAAAATCAAAAAAAGTCTAGCATTAACGGAATGTCTAAAAAAATAAAATCTTAAGGAAATATTTGAATATTTGTTAAATTATTAATAAAAATTCATATAAGCTATACATTCATTGTTCTTCCTACATTTTTACCGCTCTGAATTTAATTTTATATTTTTATTTTGTTTACTTTATTAAAAGAAATATGTAATGAATTATGAAAATAAATATGTTCCATCTGTGAGATGGTATCCTCCGCAAAAAGAATTTGCCGCACCACATCAACATGCTAAAGACGATATATTTGATAGCAAATCGATTTACCAAGCTGATTTCGAAAAACCCATTCCAACTCACACTGAAAAGCTCATTAAGCCCTTCTCTGGAGATGAAATACAAAAAAAATTAGAAAAATTAAATGACAGAAGAACTGAAATCGATTCTATTTTGGCACAGAGTTAAAAATTTTAACTTTTTTTTCATAATTACAAAAATTCAAAATTAATAAAAAATTTTATTTTTAGTCTCAAAATCATGAACTATCGTTTAACAAAGTCTTCTTCAAATATTTATTCTAATTTTATAATAATATTCTCATTAAAACTATGTCATGAATTAACTCAGTATAAATATTTAAAAACTAACTTTTTTTTTCGTAAAACAAAAACATTGTTTTTAAAAAAAACTTAAAAAATAAAATAACTTTGCCGTCAAGTGATTAATTTTGAAACAAAAAATAATTTTGAATAATTTTTTGTTTGAATACCAAGCTATTAAACGAATCAATAATTTTCAAAAAAATTATAAAAATCAATTTTAATTTCGAATTTATTCATTTATTTTATTAAAACACCTTTTATTTATCTTAATATCATATATCATAAATATATATATATATAAAGTTTTTATTGCTTTTCAGTCATCTTTTTGAATAAATGGAAATCTTAGAGCAAAAATTTAGGCAAATAATTTTCATAATTTAACTTTAAACCTCATTCAAACAGAATCTGAGAGCTCATTTATTCTAAAAATGAAGCCCATCTCTTATTCATTAAAATAATAGTTATAGGAAAAACTCTTTATTGGTCAAGTCCATGTTAAAAACAAAAATAGATTCAATAGATCAGAATCTATTTTTGTTTTTAACATGGAATCATTGAATTGAAAGATTTCAAAATAGAATTTGTCTAAGGTTCATTTTTAAAATAAAAATTCAGCCAAGATTTATTATCGATTAAGCGGTTAAAGTTTCTATTTTACAATATTTGTATTAAAACATAAGGTTTTAAAATGATTTTTATGCTTGAATAAATTGAGTGGGAAGGTTTAATAGATTTTTTTTTAGATATTAAGTTCAAATAAACGAATTAAAAAAAAAAACAAAAAAATATAAAAAAAATTTAAGCTATATTTAATACACTTAGACACTAATCCATTATACTTTTTTTAAAACATGCTTGACGAAAATTTTAAATGAAATTTGTTAAATGATTTCCCATTACAAAAATAATTTAACTGAATATTGTTAGCATCATAAAGGAAATTTATAGATTCCTGAAAAATCTCACTTGTTTTTAAACAAATATTTTATCTATATTAAAGTTAAATATTTCGTCATAATTACAGTGAATAAAAAGTATTTTTTTAAACTAATATCAAGCAAAAATTATGCCATTTTTACATTACACTATAATCACTTGTTGTATAGATCAATCAAGTTTCGAATTAAATTATTTTTTCTTTGGGTAATTTGACTAAAAACAAGAATAAAACATATTTATAATAAAATGTAATAATTGACGAAATTTTTAGTATAGTCATATTTTTAAAAATTATGTTTAATCTTTTTGAATTAGAAATATCAAAAAAGGCTTAGTTTTAAAATTTTCCCAATTATAAAACAAACATGATGAATCATAAAATTTTATTATCTAGATTAGGTTAAAGAAACGGCTTGTTTAAATAAGCGTTGGTGTAAATTTCGTAATTTTTTTCTACATTTGTTTTAAATATAAATTAATTTTTATCAATTTTATTCCAAATGGACCTTAAACAGCAAAATTTATACTTTTTATTCGGATGAATGAATCTTAAAAAGTTTAAGCATAAAACTATTAAGATAATTAAATTATTTAAATAAAAAATAAAATCTTTAAATTCATTTGATTGCTAAACCTAAGCTTGTTAGTGTGTGTGTGGGTTCCAAATTAACTATGTCTTTTTGATTATATTAAATGGCAATTAATTACAAATTAAAAGTTAATAGATTTTTTGAGGCATAATAATTTCTAAGAAGCGCTCAAGAACGAGTAATTTACTATAAGCAAATGTAAAGAAATTAGATGCATTTATAAATATTGCAAAATTTGAAATTTTTTTTTTTAGTATATCATAATTTTTTGAGATAAATTTTCAAAATAGTGAGCCATTATGAGTGTGGAATATTCAAATGGAAGCATAAACGGTAGCACAAATGGAAATACTAACGGTGTCAAATATGTCAAGCTCTATGACAATAGGAGATTTATAACCAACGATTTGGTCAATCAGCTAGAAGAAAAAATAATTTGCAGTAAATTAGAACAATTCAAAATCAAAAAAGTTATAGAAAATGCTATTCATTGGTGTCTAGTCAATGGTGACTTTTAACTCCATTTAAATATGAAATTTTAAAATTTATCTTTAGGTTTCGTTCTTGTTCCTAAATCAAGAAAGCAAGAAGATCTTATGGTAGTAACGTATCTTCCGTTTACTTTATTTCCCACACCGTTTAAAAAAACTCACTTCCAACAAGTGATTGATTTGCAACCACACGTTAACGAACTTTTCAATAAGATTTCAACAAATGAAGATTTTATGAACAAGTCGTTTGAAAAGTAATATTTTAATATTTCTTAAATATTTATATATAATGAGATATTTTTTGAGTTTATAATTAAGTTATGAATCTAATAAAGAATTATTATTTTTTATAATAAGAAAAATTGAAAAATCAGTACAAAGTTAACTATTTTCTTAAGTAGAGTTGAACAAAATCAAAATATTCCATTTTTTTTTCAAATTTTTCAAAATAAATAAACCAAAATCAAATTTAATTGAATGTTAATTTTATCAAAATTAGACTTATTTTACATCATCATAATCATTATCTAATTTTTAATATTTTTATATATATTATTTTTATCAATTAAGACGTCCGCTTTGAGGGACATCCCTGCGAGTTATCTCGCCACGCGGTCTTACTACTACTACTACTATATAAATGTGACAATTTAAAAATAATTTAGTAAAAAGTTTTTTCCAAGTTTGACAAAAATTGACCAATTTTTGGGTAATCTATGGTCATTATTTAAAAGAGCTAAAGTTGAAGGATACAACCAAAAAATCAATTTATCAATACTTAGAACTGATTATATGCTACATCAAAGAGATGATCATATAACAATGAAGCAAGTTGAAATAAACACAATAGCTGCTGGCTTTGGTTATGTATCAACAAAGGCTACTATGTTACATAAAGAAATTCTAAAATGGACGGGTAATTATGACGCATTGAATAGAATTCCTCAAAATGAGCCAGTTGTTAAGATGGCTCAGGGCTTTGCTGAAGCGTGGCGATTATACAATGTCCCAAGTTCGATAGTTCTGTTCATTGTATTAGATATCGAAATCAATATTGCTGACCAAAGACATCTAGAATACGAAATAAAAAAACAAGAGCATTTAATTGAAGTGCATAGATGCACTTTAATCGAACTAAATAAATATGGTCGCCTTGATGAAGACAAAACTTTGTATTTTAATGATAAAGAAGTTTCAATAGTTTATTTTCGAGCCGGCTATGATCCGAGTCATTTTGAATCTCAAACAGAATGGGATACTCTTTACAGAATTGAAATTTCGAAAGCTATTAAGTGTCCGAACATTGGAACTTTTTTGGCTGGCATGAAAAAAATACAAGAATCAATATCGATTGATGAAAATTTGGAATTTTTTTGCAATTCAAACAAAGACTTGCTTAAATCAGTATTTGCTGAATTTTTTTTGCTTAATACTCAGGTAAATAGCCAGTTTTGTATTTTTTAATTGAATGCTTATTTAATTTTTAAAATTTAGGAAAATATAGAAAAAGTATTGGAAAATCCAGAAAATTATGTACTCAAGCCCCAAAGAGAAGGAGGCGGAAATAATTTTTACAATAAAGATATAGTGTATTAAAAAAAAAGGCTAAAATTTTTTTATGTTTTAATGTTTTTATTTAAGAGCAATAATAAATCGAATTAAATCAATTGAAACATGCTTAAACGGAAATGTTAATGGAAAAAAAATAATGGAAGATAGATATAACAAAGACTTTTATATTGTAATGGAATATTTAAGACCTCTTGCTAGTTATAATTACATAGTATCATCAAAATATGAGCAACAACAGTACAAAGCTGGTCAAAAAGAAAATTTAGAAAAGAAGAAAATTACCAATGAACTTGGAGTTTACGGCGTATTCGTCAAGTACTGATTCTTTTAAAAATTTAGTTGTTGTTTTTTTTTTTATTTTTGAATTTTTTTTTTAGAAATGGAGAAGAAATTGTCATGAATGAGACATGCGGGTATTGTTTAAGGTCAAAATTAGCCGAAGATAATGAAGCGGGTGTGATGTGTGGGTCCGGTGCATTGGATTCTGTCTATTTACTAGATTAAAAAAAAAATTTTAGAATAAAAGCAGTTATTTTATTATTTCTATCTTTAAAGCTCAAATTGTTTATGCAGAGACTTTTTAAAATTTAATTTATACAATTTTTTAATACTCTTGAATTACTTTTCTAATTTAGTAAATTTGTAAAACAAACGAGTTTAATTTTTTCACAAATAATTTATTCAATAAAGTTATTTAAAATTATACATTATAATTTGATTATAATTAAAAATATTCATTTTATGTTTTGCTCAAATTCCCTAAAATTCAAATAATGAAGAGTTTTGGTCATATAAATTTTGATTACAGTTTGAAAATATAAAAAGCTAAAAAAAATTAATTTTTAAAAATACTGCCAGGGATGGGGATCGAACCCATGCTCACATTCGTGAATTGGATCTTAAGTCCAACGCCTTAACCACTCGGCCACCCGGGCTCATTGACTATTGTTATAAATCTTTTAAACTGTTATTTAAAATTTTATCAATTTTTGATATTAAAATTTTTAAAATTGATTTAAGAATAATTTTCAATATCTTATAAATTTTATATCATAATTCTTAATTTGAAATTTTGGCCAATTTTGTGAATTTCAAAGCAATAGTTTCAGTTGATGCTATTAAGAAAAATTCAATAGTATTGAACCGATTAAGAAAAATTAATTCAGAACCGAATATTTAAGCATTTTAGAAATATTTGATCTTAATCAATTAGGTGAAAATAAATTCAAAAAAAAGCCACAAAAACTTAGTTTTTGGTCTAAAAAATTATTTATTTATTTATTTTACAAATAGCCAGTTTCCAGTTTTTTACTTAGGCCAGCTGTTTGGAGATTGCACGCTCCCTTTCAGCAAATAAAGCGCTTAAAAGATTAAGTTTTAATTACATCAAATAAAAGAATAAAAAAATAAAAGTTCAAAGATTTTAAATAATTTGTCTAAAACAATCGAGGTAAAATGATTAATACAGAGCAGGATTATATTGTCAAAATCTCATCTGGTTGATGTTTGGTATGTAAAAGACGATAATGACCAGTGTCCGTTAAATTCTATTTATAAAATTTAGGCAAAGATTAAATTTTTCCTTAAAACTTATTTGAATTCTATTTCTTAACTTAATTTATAAAATAATTCTTTTTTTTACAGTGGTTTTGCAAAAAACGATAAGAATTTTTTCAAAAAAAATAAAAATATATTTTAAATAAATGATTTTTTTCTAATTTTAGTTTTTTTAGTTAAAACAATAAATTACAGAACAAATTTTAACTAATTTTAACACTCAAAAACCGAAGGGGTTTTTTCGACCCTTTTTTGTTATTTTTCTTGTTTGTCTTTATTCCTTGAAAATAAGCATATTTTGCAACAAAATTTAAATTATTTTATCATTTTTTGATTTTAGAATTTTGATAAAAAAAAATTTTCAATAATGATTAAAATTTATTAAACTAAAATCAAAGAAAAGATAAAATTATTTTTGTGAATTTTTGACATTGTATATAATTAAAAGATATTAGTTCAGAGTATATTTTCATAAAAAAAATAAATAAAATATCAGAATTTTGTACGACTAAAATCCTGATTTTAATTGATACATCAAAGATATGATTGGTATCTTTTGCTTTTTCGCCTAGTTATATTTGATTTTCTCAAATATTCTTGCACTAATGTTCGAAATAGAATATTTCTCGCTTTTTCGATTTCTTCATCTAATTCAGTTCAGGTATTAAGCAACTACAAACACTTCCATTCCATCAATTAATTTCTTTAAAAATAAATTTTGGAGTAAAAGTAGTTAAAATCAAAACAAAATGTCCAATTTGTAGCAAGATGTTCGATACAAAAAAAGGAATCAAAGAACACGTGAGAAAATGTAAAACCACCGAAATACCTTATTAAAAAATTTAACTTTAAAAGCTCATTTTTTTTCTTAATTTTTCTAATTCATATAATCTTTTAATTTAATTTAAAAAAAAAAATATATATATAAATAAAGTAATTAGCAGACTAAGTACTGTTAAGCACGGTGAATGTCATCAAATGTGCCATTTATATTTATTCAATTAAGAAAAACAAAATTTAAAATCATCAAAAAATATAACTATTTCACTTCATAGTATAATCTAATTATTAAAATTAAATTTAAAAATGAAAAGTAAATTTCTCTTTTTTAATTTTTTTAAATAAAAGTTCGAACTTTAAAGAGTTTGAACCTCAAAAGTTCGAACTTTTCTATATAGTCGTAGCACTAACATGAATTAACTAAATTCATTCATTAATAAAAAAATTAATTTATGTTATAAAAATTAATGAGCCCGGGTGGCCGAGTGGTTAAGGCGTTGGACTTAAGATCCAATTCACGAATGTGAGCATGGGTTCGATCCCCATCCCTGGCAGTATTTTTTGTAATAAGAATTAAATACCTAGTAAATATGAAAACAATTATTAAGATTTTCAAATTTCAATAAAACAAAATATTTATTATCAAATGATAAAATTTTTTTTTTAAATTAATTTTTTTACTCAAAATAAAACAATTCTGGTTATTTTTGAAAATAAAATAAAATTAAAAATTTTGAAAATAAATTTTAATTAAGAGAGAATTCGTCAAATTAATAATGTATAGTTAATTTTATTAGATTGAAAAAAATTCGCTGCGAACAGGATTTGAACCTGTGCGGGAATAACCCAACAGATTTCAAGTCTGTCGCCTTAACCACTCGGCCATCGCAGCTATTAATTTTAAGTTTATTTTATATTAAATTATTAAATAAAATTTCATAATTTTTTTTTAAATAGCATTTTTTTTATCTTAAAAATCGATTTGTATCGAATATTTGGTTAAATCTTATCTATACACGTGTTATAGCAACAATTAAATTTTACATAATAAAAAAGTTCCGATATTTATTTAATTTTTATTCAAGAAAAAAAAGTTTTAAAAATTTTTTAATATTCACGATTCTATTTATTAAATGAAACAATTTAAATTTTTTTTCTTATCAGTTCTATGTAATATTTTATTTTATTTCAAAAATTAAGCTTTAACGCGTAAAAAGGTCTTAGTATTGGTGCTGATGAATTACATGATTTAGCGTCAAAAGGTGACTGTAAGTTTTATGAAGTTTTAGAGACTAAAGTGAATTGTGGACCTAATGGATATCTCATTTCATATGGATTAAAATATTGCAATAAATTTACTAATAACTTAAATTTTTTTAATGAAGAAGTAAGTTGATTTAAAAAAATAAATTTACGCTAATTGTTCTATTTAAATGATAAAAGCTGAAAATTATTGATAGAATTTCTATTTTTTTTTTAGAAATTTTAAATATAATCTTCAAAATAAATCTTTGGTTTAAAAAAATTAAAAATTGAGAAAATTTTTTATTAAAAGGGACAATTATGGGTTAATTCAGTAAAAAAATGTTTGATGAATAAATTAGTTGATAAAAGCTTTTCAAATTGTAAATCTTTAACTGATTATGCCTTTGATTCTCATGTAGGCTGCTATTTACATCCTGGAAATGATGCAAAAAGTTTTTGAAGCATATTTCCTAGTAATGTGAGAGCTTTAGCAAAAATGTATGATTTAGAAGACATTATAAAGCAGCCATTTCGATCGTTAAAACAAGTAAAAAAATTCATAAACTAATCAAAAATTCTAATTTATTTTCTATAGATATTGAGTGTTTTATTAAAATGTATTGGGCTTAGATCTAATTATTACGATATATTTGAAACAGGAAATTGGTTATATGGGTTAATTGTTTAAAATAAATTTTTTAATTTTTATTTATTTTACCTTTAACATGTTTATTTTGATTTAAACGAAAATAAGAATATCCAGCTAATAATTTTTTAATTAAACTTAGACTGGGATTAGTTCTAAATTTTATTGAATAATTTAAGTTTAAAAATGTGCTGATTTTTCAATTGTCAATTTGATAGTTTTTACATTATTTTAAAAATTTTTACATTTTAAAAATTAATAAACTATTTCATCTGAGAATATTTATTGAGCTGGTTATTTAATAATTTTTGAGTGATAGAATAAAAGCAATTTTATCGGCTAAATAAGTTCTTTAAAAAATATTTAATGAAAAATAAAAATTAGTATTACAAAGAGAAAAATCTCATGTGTTAGACATAAAAAAATTAAAAATAGTTAAAATTAGAATTTTTGATACAAAAATATGAGAACATGTTTTCAAAATCTAAAAAATGCTTTAAAATATCTTAAAAATATTTGATTTATCGCGAATTTATATCGAGTACCAAAATTTTTAAATAAAACATTAACAAATACAAATATTAAATAAATCCTCATACTAAGGAAAAAATTCACTAAAATTAAAATTAAAACTTAACTAATTAAAATTTTTTTACTTATAATTGGCAATTTTTTATTAAGAAAACCACAAACTAATTAAAAATAAATTATAATTTAATATTTAACCCTCTTAAAAAGTACTCAATATAAATTTTGAGTTAAAATTTTTATTTTTTTTTTGGGTTTTGACTTGAAAACTAAAGAGATGAACAAAGTGAAAATTAATTTTATATAAAAACTTTTCCTGGAATAACTAAGATAAAAATAAAGCAACTAAGATAAAGCTAAATTCATTGTCATATTCATTGTTTTTTTTAAATCAAATTCATTTTTTACTATCCAGTTTAAAAAATACGATTTTTAACAGTAAATAATTTATTATGAATTAAAAAAGGAAGACAAATATTTAAATGGACAGGTTTATGTCCAACATACCTCATTAAGTAATTTAAAAAAATATATTTCATTGATAAATCAATATTAAAAAAAATACAATTTTATTAAAAATTAAATTTTAATTTTTTTAATAACTTATTAATTTGTTTTTTAAAAACAAATTAATTACGATTTTTAAATTAGATATTATTTAAAGGAATGAAGCGAATGTTTCCGGTCTTAGAATTTTTAATAAGTTGTTGAGAGACAAAAAATATCTAAAAAAAAAGTATCTTTGAAAATTTTTGAGTTTGGGATATTTTACTCCAGAGACTCTTAAAGACAAACACCCTTTAGTTTGTTTAATTTCGTTTATTTTGATAAAACTATAAAAGTTACCAATAAATTAATTTAATTTTCAGAATCCTTTAAGAAATTTGTTTAAGAAAACTTTTTACCAGAGAGTCTATTGGTCTTCTAATTATTAACAATAAAAGATGACCAAATGGTCTTACAGACCAGTTTTAGGTTCTAAACATTACACGTTATAAGATGAAATTTTTAATTCAAATACATTAAGAAAATTTTTAAACGTTTTCTAATAAATACACTTTCAAAAATCAAAAATTGTATCTCTTCGATTTTGAATTAGAGGAATCCTCATCTCTATAAAAAATTTTAAAAAATAGGTTAAACTTGTTAAAATTTCAAGGCCAAGTTAATGTGTTACATACAAAAAAATCATTTTTTTAAGCTAGCATAATTTTCCTAATATAATTTACTCAACATTTATTAAAAAACTTTGAAATTTAAATAAAAATTAAAGTAATTTTTTAGACAGTTAACTTGGAATTAAATTCAATGATAATTTTATTTTTAACAATTTTTTAAATGTAAAAAATCAAATTAAAATTGGTAATTTTTTTAAATTGTTAAAAAATTAAATTTACCTAATTTATTTTGAAAATAAGCTTACCCGTGTATTTTAAAAAAATACTTCTGTTCAAGCATTTAATTATACAAATAAGATAATTGGGAGAAAAATTTGAATGGACTGTGTAGAGCATCCTAAACTCAATCAAAATCAAAATCAAGAATTTTTCATAATTCTGCACTCATAAAATTTTTTCAAAGCTATGCATACATGAAAAATCAATTCAATTGAATATATTTCTAATTTTAAAAAACATGAATCTATTTTTGATGATAATTTTTAGTGCATAATTATTAGAATTCGAGAAAAAATTTCAATTTGCCAAAATTTTTATAAAAATTTTATTCAAAAATTAATTATCAAAAAAAATATATATAAAATTTAAAAACTAGACATTAATTCTAAATATTGATCAAATTCATTGTATTGATCATCAAAATCACTAATAGAATATTGATTAAAATTATCAATTCCGTTTAAAAATCCAATTTGGTCATAATTTTCGCTTTTAATTAATTCTTCATTTTGAACTTGATAATTATGTGAAAGTTTTCCAAGCAAATCGGGCAATTTAATTCCATATTCTGTGGCCTTGTTAATTAAATTTGAGCATAAATCTGTACTATTTTTACTATTTAGACTATTAAAATTTTTTTGTGTTATATTATTATTATTCTTTTTTAAGTCAACAAAAGACGAATATTTAGACGGTATTTGGTTTTTGTTTGTCTCTTGAAGCGAATCACTCGAATTTTCATTTTTTGATTTAAAATTATTAGGCTTAAGAGTATAGCTGCTAAAGACATTTTTAGCAATGGGTCTTAAAATGCTCATTTGCTTATTTTTGTTTATTTTAATTTCGCTCTTGGACTTTAAAGTACTTGAAGCATAAATTGGTTGTGAATTTTTTTTAAATTCACGCTCAAATTTGACCGATGATTCAATTTTTGAATTATCTTCTTTTAATTTATCATTTTGAAAAAAATTTCTCGTACTGAAAGCAGTAATAAAATTTTGCTTATTACTCAAATCAACAAGACTCTCAATCTTAATCAAATCAAAAGTATCATAGCTACTTTGTGTTTCTCTGTCTAAGAAACTTTTGTTCACATTGATATAATCTGATTTAGACTTGACCAATCTGTTTACGAAAGGCTTATCATCTACTTTTTTCTGATTTAAGTCCTTAAGACTGGATTTTTTTGGTTCCGAAAATGTATTTCTTTTATGAATTTTTTTATTTTTGTCCAATGTTTCCTGATTTTCAATTGTTTCAAAAATAACTTTTTTCCCTTTTAAATTTAAATTTTGAGTTGAAGACTTTTTAATGCTTGAGTGGAGCTCATTATCATTAACAGTCTCACATTTTATCGAGTCCGTAAAATCACTCAAAGAAGATAAGTCCGTTTTGTTATCGGATTGCTTGGACAAAGACTCAGATAGACGGCTTGAATTGAAATCAGCATTAATGCATGCATTTTCAGAACAAGGCTTGTTTTTTTTAAAAATTCCGCTGACTCCAATATTTGACTTACTTAAACTTTTAAGTCGACCAATTGAGCTTTGTTTTGTTGATTGACTTTTTGCCGAGCTTAAACTACTATCTGAATTTACTTGTAGCTTTTTTGCTATTGTATCTGTAGACTGTATACCTGAATCAATTTCTTTCAAGCTGTCCAAACCAGTCTCAATCGGCTTACTCTTTGATTCATCAGGCTTTCGTTTTTCAGTCAAAATCAGTTTAGGTATTTTTTCATTTGAATTTTCATTCTCTTCTGATGGTTTTATTTTATTAAGTCGAAATTTAAGCTCATTAACGACAGCATCAAAGTTGTTTGCTGAATTTTTATCACCATTGACCACTGTTTGGTTCACTCTTCTATTAAATCTATTTAAATTAAAATTTGGTTTTGTTTTTAATAAGTTTAAATCTTTTGGCAGAGGTGGTGGAGGCGGAGGTTGCATGCTAATAGAAGCCTGTAAAACCTTAGTTGTCTCTTCCTGTTTGCTTGATTCCTCATTAACAGTTAATTTATGTTCAGTCTTTTTTTCGAATTTATCTATTCTTGAGATTCGTTCTTTTTTCTCGCAAGTTTCATCAATGTTTTGCCTGCATTGCTTAGAACCAGTTGTTTTATCATGCACTGTGTTTACACTTTTAGATCTAAAATTTTTGTTCAATGTGTCCGTATTGACCCTTATGATTTCCATTTTGTCTTTTTTAGACATGGTGTTAGAGTATTTGTAATTTTCGGCCATAACATGAACACTTTTTTCTAGGCTCATTTCATTTTTGCGTCTGATAGTTTCATTGTTGCAGTTAGAGCACCAGTCGGATCTCGGCTTTTTTGATTTCACTGTCCTATTAATTGTATGATGAGCACTTACAATATTATTATTTACTCTCATAGTTCGATATCCATCGGCAAAATAAAACGAAGGGTCATATTGGTACAATTTTGTATTTTTGGCAGCAAAATCAGCTTCAATGTGATTCTGGTTGAACATGTAAAAATCGTTATATTGATAGTGATTCGGTACCATCTGAAATGGTATCAAGTTCCCAGGATAATACATTCCGAGTTTATCTAGTAACAAACAAATAAATAATCAAATTGGCTTTATTTATTTTAAAATCTATTTTATGGCGAGTCTTTACCTAGCCATATTATTTTTAATTGCATTCAAAATTAACAACTAAAAGAGACAAAGGTTCTATTTTATTATTAGCCTAGATAAGTCGGATTCCATTTTATTTGTTTCTTTTGGGTCATAATTAATTATAGTAAATAGAAATTTATTCAATGAAAAGAAATTCGATATGGTTTGAAGTGAGTTTGTCTTTCTCAAAAGTATTTTCAAGCTAACCCTTGATGAAATTAACTGAGCGTAACGAAAGTATGGAGATATATCGTCCACTTAGCTTGAAAAAAAAATTTGAAATAGATCTTTTTTTTTAGGTCATGGAAAATTTTGATCAGCAGAGAGCAAATAGTCAATTTTAATCACATATCATTAAAAATTTATTAAGAAAATATTGGTAAAAGAAAAAATCCTTGGGCTGTTTGACATAGGTTTTCTATCAATTGACAATAATTGGAAATATTTGAATACAATTGAGTTACTATTTGAATAGAATAAGAATAAAATCTTTAATTAAATTTATTAATTTCGAAAAACTAAGTTTTTAAAAACACGTCGGCTTAAATATCCAGGCTATTTGATTTAAATAACAAGTTATATTATTTTTTTATATTTTGTAGCTTTGCTTGTTGAAGTTGTTGTTGAATTTTGTTCAAGCTCTCTTTGAAATTTTCTTGTTTTGATTCGGTTTCTTTGATCAAATTGTCGTGTCGTTTACTTAAAGTATGAGCTAATTAAGCTTGAAATAGAGCGAGAAAGTATACCTACATTTCGTTTTGAATGTACTCTATACGCTTTTCTACTGTTTGTGTAGCCTCCACAAGATCTTGTTTCAACAAGACTGGACCAACAAGTTTATAAATAACATCGTCTTTTTTCAACATGTCTAATTCCTGTTTAAACAATTAGTTGGTGCATTAAATTTTTAAATAATTCTTAGATGCCTCACTTCTTTCACGAATTTATTTTCAGTCAACTGCGATTCCAGGATCTGTCTCTGAGAAATATGCTTATTCAAGTCTATTCAATTAATAAAAAAGCAATTAATCTAGTCATTATTTGATGCTCAAAAAAACTAACCAGATTGACTTTTCTGGAACTTAGTCAACTCTTCTTCAAATTTTTTTTGAACAGTTTCCATTTTGGTATTTTGTTAATCTATTAATTAGAATGATATTTAAGTCTGAAAATAAAGTAACATGCTTTGAATAAATATGCAGTTTAAATATTAATTTAAAAAAAAATGAATGAAAAATATTTTTACATCTTAGCTACAGGTTTATTTTTAATAGAGGTTCGTCCAATTGTGTCTGTGAAAAATTAAATTTTTAAGTTAACAAAAGATCAATTTTTCTTTTAAAAAATTGATTTACTTTACAAACTTCTCCGAAATTTTTTGAATTTTTACATACATTTTGATATTTACTATCAAATTTTCATTAATCAAGCTCAAAAAATATTTTGAAAAATGCTCTAATTTGAAAGAAAGGCATAAGTCCAGTATGCTATCTGATAATTTATTTGAACTTTCATTTAGTGATCTACAGATCACACGTTTTTACCTGTAAATAAAATAGGTGAACTAGAAAAAAAATTTATTATCTGAACGAATTTTTTTTAATTAGTCAATCAATTGAAAAAATATTTTAATAAAAAAAAATTTAAGGAATTAATCTATTCTAATACTCAATTCTGAATTTTTTCTTGTGTAAAGCTCAGCATTTGACAATGTCTCAGGCCAGTGTATCCCGAGAATCCTCCGCAGGCTTCCAGTGTGG